>JAQFYC010002416.1:0-25808 GCA_034694165.1 Tomocerus mixtus
AGTGCTCTTGGGTCAAAGGAAAATTAAAATCAATTCTTGGGTGACATTGTCTACCTCATTCAATAAATCAATAATTCCCGCAAAGTAACTGAGGGTGGGCGGAGGGCGTGTGGGGGGGGGGCTACAATTGACAATAACTCCTTCTTCAAACGAATGTTTTTTGTGGCCAGGTAAGATGTTTTGCAAGGTGAGATCCCTTAAAATTTGGCGGATTTTATTGAAATATGGCCCCTCAATTCGCAACAATATGCACATAAAGATTTTCAACCTCGCTCTGGAAATATGCTCACTACATAAATATGGCTACCCATTTCTCAATTTCAGGGGCTCCACTGCTCCTCTAGAATCAATTTTGGAGCCCATGGGCATGGGCACAATACCCTTCCCAATTTTTTCAAATAATCAACATTCCTTAATGATTAGGTGCACATTTAAGGGACATAAAACGGTCCCACTTTCCACATGGTCCGAAGATCCCGAAGTCCCTCTTCTTTATCTTTGAAATAAATTGGACAGTGGTATACAATTATGTTTAGAAACATTACTATGAATTATCATCGTACCGATCAGCCTTCTAGGCTGGGAACTCGAAGTAATTAACATTCTGGAATGGAAACAAAATTAAGACGGGATTGGATTTGGGTTTTCTTAAAAATCCGCCATTGAGGTAATCAGGTAATAGCGGGTTTTTGTTGGTTCCCGGATTTTTGAGATCTCTTGTGTTTTAGTGATATCTCAGGATGTATGGAAATGAATGCAGTAAGTCAAATTCTCCCCCAAAAGTGTTTACGGTTATAATAATCACATTTTTGGTAACACATCTTTCCGAGAAAAAGTTACTTTTGTCGGATCGATCGCAAATCCATTTTTTGAGCCGGCTAGCTACTAAATACTTATTATACTTAAATATATACAACTATAAAGTGTTGTAGGGGTTTTCGTAGTGTTTGCAATACGCATTGCAATGTAGGGTTATCCAGGTTAAGCCCAATTAAGATAAGTACTATATACATACAGGAGTATGTATAATCTTAAATTAATGTAGTACACACACCGCACCGTAATTACGAGTAATTTACCTGATTGTTCTCGCAATGTTATAGTATAAATATTGTCTATAAACTAGAGCAAATACTAACCTTGTAATGTGAGATGTGAGACTTTTTCCACAGTAGTACAATAGTACCTATTTATTATCGTTTGTTTGTAGCTCAAAATACAACGTAGTAAACTACTATATTATATTTCACGTGTATAGTAGACGCATATCACAAAAATGGAAATATTCGCACTCAGTTAAAGTGTGACCAGACAATAGCCATACACTTTAAGATTGATCTAAACTCGAAGTTACTGACTTACGTAACGTAACCTACAACATATGATAATACTAATACTATACTTTCATACAAACTAAACTCGTGGGATTTGGATTTGTCACTGCATGAAAAAAATTAGGTTTAGTTCAGTACAGTTATTATTCAGAATACGTTACACAGGACATCACTTAGGAATCGAGGCAAAATGTGTGTGCAGTTAAACCAGAGATTGGCACTGGCCGGCGGAGTCAAGATATTTCTTTCAGATGTTGGAGATGGAACCGAAATTGTATCGAGACATCATCATATAGTTCGTCCCTTCGCCCGCACAATTTTTGTGATAGACTATACTTTAGCAGTTCTTCTTACTCTTCGTTCGATGGACAAACCCGAAGAGTTCCATTGATGTATTAACAGTTACATGTTTACAGGGATGCCCAAGACTTTTGTCCCCTTGTGTCGGGCATACCTCCACAACTTCTGGACAAAACTTAAATAACCGGCTTGCTATATATAATCTTTTTACTTGCAAGAAAGCCAAATTGCAGCCCCATTGGTACAGGTTTGAAAGTTTGGTAGGCGAAGAAACTCGAAAATAAGTAGAAAATTAATTCTTGATTTTCCCTGGCACCTAAAACATGTTAGATTTAAACGTCAAGTTTTTTTCCTGTAGACTAGCACATTGACCAAGCACCAACTAAACCTAAGCCAACCTGTCTATAAATGGCCCCATTTACTCGGAGGAAGATTCCTTACAAATGGGTTATTCCAGATTTAGTCCAGCCTTTGTGGATGCATGCTCATCAGTCATCATGGGAGGGCAAGCATTTTGAGCAACCCTATACTGTGCCGTTTATTCTTTCCATTCGAAGGGCTAGTTCCTGCAAGTCATATACCCCGTTTTAAGGAGTAGCCATGAACAATTTTTGCCCAAATATTCCTGCATAATTATCGATAGGTACCCAACAAACTGTGAACAATTTGTGACCCTCGCCACCCTACTTAATACCTTCTGAGAGTGACCCTTAGTCACAATCACAATACGTCCTTAAACTTCTTACAACTGATTAAAGTTCAAATATTTATTATATGAAATAATCATTTCACATATTTACTGAATTAAATTCGTACTTCGAAAGACTTTATTTATGAATCGACCTAATATATGGGGCAATGCACGACTTTCCAATTCATTCTTGTATGATTTTAAGTATATTATATTACAGCTATGCTATGCTCTATCCCTATCTATTTCAGAATATATTCCAAAGAGATCAGAACACCCCAATGTAGCTCTGTCACGCTGAATACTTAAGTTCGCGAACATTTTTGTCAAGCTACATTTAGCATTAATTGAAGGTTAATATTCAGTTATATAAATACGGTAATACTTTAGTAGCTTAGATGCAATTGGTGAAAATTCATTGTGAGTATTGCTTAGTGAGCCTTTTAGATATCGTCGTTAAATGCCTTACAAAATGTGTCGACTCTCGATATTCAATAAAAAAATAATTTCGTATTCTGCTGTATGAAAAAATGGCATTACATTGACTTTTTATTCACTCATAGTTCATACACTTCATTTAGAAGGACTTTGAAGTGTAGAACTGGTTAAACATTCTTCATTCATTTGCTGCGGAGGTATAAGAACTTTGAGCTCACTGTTATACTTCGAAGATTGCCTTTTTAAATTTCCTTTACGACGTTGTAGAAATGACCCTGTTGAGTATGACGAAGGTTTGCTTCCTGTATTGTGTGATTTTGCAACTCTACTTGACTTTTCTAGTTTTGCCGGAGTTTCATCGCTTGTAGGTTGTTGCCTCGTTTGAATTGTCACTGAAAATGGCGGTTTGTAAATGACGTGGAACGTTTTTGGCCCGGTCGCTGCACTGCCTTCTTTGTCGCGCACGTTCCTTTTAGATGTACTCGGCTTAGAGCTAGAGGCCTTGCGGGTCTCGTTGTCATTGCCCGCTTTTTGTGCACTCTTCCTATAAGTCTCCTTTGATGAATGGCCATGATGAGTTGAGGTATTCTTCCCCCTTCTGAAAATTGTATGGAATAATTAGTTCCACTTTCAGTCACATAATAAGCCAATCTGCAGCGAAAAGATATCCCCGATTCCGGTCAATTATTAATTGTTAGCTTGCAAATCACCAAATTAGTAACTTACTATTAAAGTGTAAAGTGTACCACAGGATTGTTAAGCATCCCTTGCCAATTGAGCCAAAAGCTTTTGTTGTATAAGGCAGCCGGAGACAAGCGGAGTAAGATAGGGTCAGATATTTGACAGGCTAAAAAGACGAGTCAGAAAACCATATAACTTGGAAATGTAGAATGATTCCATTATTATATTACTGCTATATGATAATGTAATATACTTAGTAGTAAAACCATACGTATAGGTGTAATCCATATCTAGCATGATGTTTCATCAAGACTTAATCCCCTTGCTACAATATGTCAACTGGGAATCATGTGATATGATATTATATGCCTTGCACTTGCAGGCGATTCTTCTAAGTATTTCGAAGGCCTTATTAATTACTTATTAATTACTAATTAGTTCTGTTTGCAGCCATATCTTTCATGGTTTAACTTTTTGAATATTATATTTTCAATAAAAAAATACTGGGGGAATAATACTATTTGACAGCTGCAATACGTACCGTATCATTGCGTTGGGTTGGGGCACTGTGTGTCATATCTAACCAATATATTTGGCATCTCGAATTCATTGTTAATTTTGTACCGAATTAAGTTAATGCTACCTTTCTAGAAGCACCTAGTTGATATTTTTTGAGTTCCGTTTTCAGAACTCAGCTGGCTTTTTTCAGCTATTCCTAAAAGGTACTGGGTCGAAATGGCCCAAGCGCCGACAGTTCAACTTGTAAAAGTTCCATAGTACGCACATTAATATAGCCTCTGTGTTGCAAATACGCCTCACCGTGCCCCAAAACCATTGGAACATAAACTCGCCATTTTTACAACAATCTCTACGCAATAAGTTTTCAATCATGCAACTTTTTTGAATTCTGCATTAATATTTCGATAGCGTAGTTCTAAAAGGATGGATGAGTTCGTTCATAGGGACAATCGGTCCTCGGATTACTTTTTGCCATGCTTCATTGGAAAATTCATTCAATATAATATGAAACAGAACAAAATAAACCATGGTAAAATGGATATAACCAATCTATTAGTAGGGTCCTCCACTTTGGCTTGGGGCGCAAAGCGTAAAGAGAATAAACTGTGTACCACAGTGCCCAATGGTGTTGAGTACATTAAATAATCATTTTGAATACAAATGTCGCAAGTAAACATACATTGTCACATTATTATTGGCATGTGATATGCCGAAACCCATTGATGTGAAAAGCGTACTTTTTTTCAGAAAAAATACATAATAGAGACAATAAATGTTTATGATGTTAGTTAGGCTATTATTGTCTCCTAAATGACGTAGTGGGTCTCTAATACTAACAAGGCCCGTTATTATCCATTACATATAGTGACTAGTGAGTACTGTGGAAGCGTTGTTCGTGTAAATAGGTGGCCTACAATCACTTAGAGCTTGGAATACATAAGATGAATAGCAATTTTTACTTAATCCATTTCCATTAATAGCATTTCCACAACCAAAGGCATATTCCGCATTTTAAATAGTTAATTTTATAATTCAGGATGTCAAACGAACCTTTTCGATCTTTTGGCATGCACACTTGGTACAACTGCAGTCTTAAGTTTATGATCGATCACACCACTTTGTCCAATATTGGCTTTACAACTGGCGTCTATACTATTAGAAATATTGTGACTATCCGAGATAATATCGGTTTCAATGCTCTTAGGAGGGATATTCTCATTTGGGAGACTTGCCGAAGTCGAAGGCACAGGTTCAGCAGTCGAAGCCTTCTTATGTACAGTTTGTGAACTAGTTGAGGCGGAAGATTTTGGTGTTGTCATTATTTTCTTCGGCTTTGTCGTCCTCTTGCGATTTTTTTGATTTGCCACACTGGTCGAATTTGTAACTGCAGTGGAACTGGACGCTTTTTCGTCACGAGCCACACGTTTCTTTGGACGTCGTTCTCTCACTTTTTTCTTAAAGGGAATTTTCTTCCTAACAGCCAGTGGATGGATAACGTGTTCACCCTGCTCATCCAGGTAACTTCGCTGAATTTGAATTGCTTCTACATTGCTATGCAAAATTGTTATTTTGCGAAGTCGTGCTTGTGCTCTCTTGCCACAGAATTTCGCTGCAAGTATCTAGAAACAAAATAGGTTGGCTCCTTTATATGAAATTGTCAAACCAAAGCTTTTGTACTGACTACCGTTGTTGTAGCCATTATAATAATTGTCACCTACATCCGAAAAATAACTTAAATGGAAATGTCACGATGTGACATAAAGACAGACAACAGAAAATTCGGCTGAGGTCGAAGAAGGTCTGTCCCGACTGTATCATTCATAAAATGGGCACTGTGATTAGACTACCTAACCGTACAGTATTGTCCTCAAATTATAAAGCATCTGCTGCATGTACATATGTACGTGTATAACGTTTTTACCTCAGCTACATGCTAAATATTCTCTCAGAGGATGACGATTTCTATGTTAAAAGAAGAGGAGTTAAAATTATGGGGCATACTGTATTTTTACTAATGTAATGTAGGCACGATTAACTCCTTAGCCATATTTACTATGGTTTATTGCCGATGATTGCCTTCGTTAGTTCATCAGTCCATAAATAGTTCTAACCAGTACAATTGCATCAAATATTTATCCGGGCATCTCCAACTACCTTACAAAATAATGCCAAAGTGGCAATGCATATTAATAGTTGACGACTTTTAATTAATAGAAATCTGTCTAAGGGATAACATACGGTTTTATAAAATCTTTAATGCTTATGTCAGGAAAAATACCAAATGGAAAACCGGACAACATAGTTTTTCCGGGTTTTGGTTATTGTGTCACCTCCGGGGGTAATGCAAGATCCTCACCCTATCAAATCTATTTTAGGGTGCTTCCAGCACTATATATATAATAAATTATGACAACTGGAGGACGAACGTATGTAACGTATGTGTTCCACACTATAGTAGAAATATTTAACACTTGTAGCATTAAAAGTACAAAATTATCTTACCATTGCAACTAAGAGTAATACGACAAGGCTGACTACGGCGTACCAGTGATGATCTATCCACGAGGCAATCGCTGTTAACCCCTCGTCTGCCAAGAGAAGATTCCTTAGAATTGAAAGCGGACCGGACGGATCAACTTCTCTGCATGTGTGATAGGGATCACAGTATCCAGTATAATTTTTGCATGGTGACCCTGGCTTTGAATATAAGTCTGGAACATCAAGAGGTGCATGATTCCATTGGAAAGATGACAAGCAAGGGGATCCTTCTCCAGGAAGTTTGCAACAAAGTTCGCAAGATTTTGTTGATGATTCGGCGTTACACTGGCATACTTCTAATCCGTATGCGAGACAAATGGATCCGGTACACTCCTTGATATTTAAAAAAACAAGTAGGTAGTGAGTTGGAAGCAGTTTTATTTTTACTAAAATTAACGAGTTTGGCTTACTGACGAAAAATTTCGCTAACTTTCACAACATTACTCACAAATGAACCGTACAGGTGTTTAGTGGAAATTATTAGTTATTATGTAAATCTATGGGGATCCTGGGGAGTTATTTGTAAGTAAGGAGCTGTGGGAGACCAGTAAGAATGTGGCCTTCATATGGGCATTGTGAGAACTAGGAAAACTAATGTGGGCCCTTCCTCAATCCACAATTATGAATGGATTATTTTCAAAATTTCGACAAAAATTGGGTACATCATTATCTAGGAGATATGAGGGCCAAAATTAAGGATTTTTTTCTATTGAGTTGTTGATAACTTTTAAGTTTTAATAAAATTATAAAGCTGTCGGCAACGCACTAGGAATTTAAACCCCATAATTCTGACCTCATATCTCCTGGATAATGATGTATCCAATTTTTGTAGAAATTTTGAAAATAATCCATTCATAATTGTGGGCTGGCCAGAACGCCAGAATTTTACATTAGTTTGCCTAGACTCTCACATACCCTAATTGCCAGATATGCATATGGTTCAGGTGCACCTTAAAAGTTTAATGAAATCGATACTTACGCCCATAAAGCAGACGGACTCGTCATTACAAACGGTTTTATTCGGCTTATGTCTGGAAAGTGGACAGACGGGAATAACACCATCACAGAAGGCACTATCCCGACATCCGTTATCATCTCTGCATTTTTCTCCGTATTTTAGTGTGCAATTCCCTGTGCAACAAGGTCCTTGTGAGGGACTGCAGACTTTGGTGGGGCGAAGTTTACAAGAGGGCTCAAATTGTACGGGCCTTAATCTCATTGGGAAGCAACAAGACTCCGTGCAATCGTCTTCCCATCCACAATCACACTCCTCCCCTTCTTCAACTTCACGGTTTCCACAAATAGCCCCTTTAGGTTCAACAAAGCAACCATGCATATCCCTTGCTTTGAAATTCAGGACTGGAAGAATACTTTTTAAACTGCATGGAGAAAATTTATTATTGTTTTTCTGGTCCCCAGCAGTCGCTCTGGCATACATTATATAATTTCCTTCTTTCCCTCCGGGGGTGCACTGTTTTTCTCCTTCAGGGTCATGAGGAGAACCAAAGTTGTGCCCGATCTCATGGGCCAATGTTACATGGCTTACAGGTGGGAGGACGAATTTTCCATAATTAAGCAGTGTAATAATTCCTGTGTTAAGACTTTTCAATCCTCCTCGAAAGTGTCCCTTTCGTTCACAAACACCACCAGCATTTTTTAAATCACCAGTCCATGCCAAACCTAATGTCCCTCCTTCAAAATCACGATATGTAAACATGTACGCTAGACAGAATGAATCGTAATCCCCTTCCGAAAACAACTCCAAAAACTTAATAACTTGAAATTCTCCTTCGTATCGAAATGGAGGACTTAAAGATTGATTTGACGTGTGAACTTTCACTCTTTTGATCATAAATGAAATATCATCTGGTTTTCCATCCAAATCGAAATCAGTCGAACGATATATTTCATTAACCCTTTGAATGTGACGTGTCATGACGTCTATGCAAGCTTCTTCACTCCCAAAATGCTGATAGAAAAGAAGATCTGCTTGCAGGAATAGCATACAAGTTTTCTTTTTTGGATCGACTGCGTAACGTTTTTTTCGAGAATGAAAGGAAAATTTATTTTTGTGATAGTCATCTGCGGATGATTTATTTAGCATTAAAAGTTCCTTCCGTTTCAGGTGAAGTTCATGAGAGGCACAAAATGGTGTCTGTTGAGGTGGGTCAACATCTTCACTGCGGTAAAGCACTCCTTGAGATTGGTTGGGTAAATCTAAGTACCTACAAAAGTTAAGAGACAACAGAGCACGAGTTAATGAAAGTATGTTATATTTATATTGCTACTATATTTCTATAATTAACAACATGATTAGTAGAGATTCGCCTGCCATATGGGTCCGCGAGTAATATTTAGTTAAAGATACATATAGCGTGACAGCAATGATCAACAAACCTATTAGAAGGTTCGACGTAATATGTGTCTTCAGTCGTAGATATATGCCCATCGAAATAGCCCTCCTTGGATATTACACCATGTACTGAAGACTCTGGGTCACCTTTTGAATTATAAAGAAAGAAATCGTAATTAAAATTTCGTTACTGCATTACGGTGTTCAAAGCGAACATAACAACTTCCAAAGTTTAATTTGCTTTTATCGAGCCCTCGAAAAAATTGTAAGTACATTGTTTAGAGGAAACAGTGAAATTATGGCACCTTCAGCAAATTGTTTAGGTCAAGAAAACTTTACGTGCACTGGGTCTTACAGAGAAGGTGCTCCATTGTGCTTCAAAGGGTGATTGATATAATAATATGGTACATCAAGAACCATGAAAGATAACATAGTATATGCATAATGTTATATGCATGGCACACGGTCAATACACCACATGCAAACCGCACATAAAGTACGTTATCAAAGGAAAACCTGATATAAGGGACAGTTTTAAGGTAACCTTATTCGGATTTAAGGGAAGCCTGGTATAAGGAACATATTTTTTAAATCACACAGATATCCTTATACGTGACGTGATTTTATGTTTCAAAGACGATAAATTATATTGGTTTTCCGGTGGGGACGTGACAGCATAATTTTTAATGATATTATGTAACACTAAGTAAGTAATAAGTATATAGGTAGCAAATATTTACCATCCAAATATCCGGTTAGTACCCTTGATGTGTCGTAAGAAATCTTACTATCGGAGTTTTCAATCAAAGCTTCCGGATGAAACACAGATTTATCAACACCAAGCTTAAGCAAAAATTTTTTATTCTTTGATTCAATTGGAAAAGTGATGGAATTGTCCTGATAACCTGTTCTTTCGTAGTCGTCAGACCGCATTTCTCTTTTTACCCGTTTATGCTGATTTATTAAATTTGAATGATCATAGAATACTGGCTCGTAATATTTCGCAGAAAGCCTTGTACCTGAAATTTTTGAATCCAAATTATATAAATAATGTAAACTAAATAAAACCCCATATTTATTTTTCAATCCTGGCTCTGAAGCAAGACTATTAGTAACTGCAGGAATATCAACGTATTTTCATCACCTACTGAAGTCGACTTCAAGATGTCGACATTATGCACCTTCGCCACTCCGGTAAGCAGAAACATCGATGAGACAAAGAAAAGGTATTTTGGAAGGAACCCAGAAACACCAGAAGGCACCCTGAAAAATAGAAAATAACAGAATCTAGTAACAAATTATTTTATTTGTATTTTATGTGCTGCTACTTATCCAGGATTATAAAATAATTAGTATACCCAATAAACCTCTTTTGCATCAACTGCTGATTTGGTATCGGGGACATTAAGTGACGCAGTTACTTTTGGGCACGAAGTTCTGCCACTCCATCTCGATGATAGTCACAACTTTGTAAGGTACAAATTGTACAAATTCACAAAATATAAGGAGATAAATTAAATGTGGCCGCAATACCCTGTATTCTGTATACATAAATACATAGATTATCATGTACATGGCCAAGATACGGACTTAATTTGGATGGATGGTACAACATGATAATATGTAATGTAAATATACTAAATACTACTAAAAATTTACTATAATTTTTGCTGCAAAAGCTATTTGTATGTACATATAAGTAACATACCTAGTCGCCTGCATATTAAATATTTTGCAGAGGCAACAGGAATGTGAGCATTTAAATGCTTTATTATGTAATAGAGGATGTATGGAAATGCTGCACATCCCTTGCCGTAACAAGTATACAAAATGTTTTAAAAACCATAACATCACCCTTTTCTCATCACTGCAGAAAATATCTTAGGTCATTTTTTAGATAAACGAATAACTTAACCCCCTACTACAACATACAGAGAAAAACGTATCTACATTATAGAATGGTAGTAGGGTAGAAGTGGGTTCATGGAAGTGATACAATGCGAACGGTTGAATTTGGCTTTTACCCATAATTTGTAAGCCCATTACTAAATGCACACGTAAATGTCAATGTCAGCTCTTCAATTTTATAACAATAGATATCAATATATTATAATACAACTTATTCAATAGGCTGTTATCGACAACTTTACTTGTTGTCCGGAACATGTTAATTATGTTTAAATGTTTTTAATGTTTAAAGTAGTGCAAAAACGTATTTACATTGTATGTATTTATTTACACCGGTAGGCATGGGCATCACTGTAGTTGTTGTGCAGTTATTTTTTGCAGTCTCCAATCCAAAGTTCGTTCATGCTCTTCGTTGGTTGATAATTTTAGTTCTAATGTTATTCTATTTACAAATGATAGAAATATAACATTAAGGAAGGGACCGTGGCAGTACCCTCCCGGGGCTCGAGAAGGTAATTAACTACCAATAATGTTCCTAGTCCGGTCATTGGCATTGGCTCCTGTGTCTATTGGGATTGGGATGTGTCATAAGTTTTAAAGGAGCTATACATGCATATGATGTACTTATGCTGTTTACTTTATGTAACTTTACTTTAAGTACCTTTACATCTGCATAATATACAATAGGTATGTAAATACAAATACGTACTACTACCGCTTCTGGTACTACTATATGTGCTATAATAATATATTTATACAAGTATCACATAACAATTTAGTGTTCAGTTGAAGTGAAGGTTGCTGTAGCTGTGTTGTCTGTGATTTAACTTCCACTTTTGCGTTGGTGTTGTATACTATACTATGTATACTGTGATACTGTGTATATACGTAATACGTAGAGACCTGGAGGCTGAATGAGTAGGAGGTATGCTTAATGGTTATTAAACTTAAACCTACACAAATCTTTACTGATATACAAAACAAAACCCCTAACAGTAGCACTGATTATTCAAAAACATTACCCATCTATAACTGGAGATATGAGGTACTGAATTCACATTATCACAAAACAGACAAAACAATATATTTACAAATTAGAAATAATAATATTTCGAGTTTGTTTGGGCCGAGTCCAAACAGGTGAAGCGATAGCTCTGTAAGCTATGTGCACAGTTCACTGTATGTACAATGTACACCATATAACAAAAACATTTTGTCTTTCGCGGAGAGAACAATCTAAGTCATCTTATAAGATCCTTAACCGCATTATAATCTAGAGTCTAGAGACGGCTATTACTACAACTTATGAAGATAATAATTTAAACGACCACAATTACTGAATTACAATTTTACAATGATGCCTTAACTTAAGTACATGCTGACTGAAAGGACTGAAAAATGTAATCATTTGGCGTAGCGACACTACTCACTCGGCACGTGCATAAGTCATACGTTATATGCGTTATTATAAGATTAGGTTGCATACAATGGAGATGATGTAATAGGCTCTCGGTGTAAAATAATAAAAAACGCAATTTGGCAAAAAAGAGCAAAAAGAGGTTAAATATTTTTCGCCCGTTAATTCAGTAAGTTTGTGGCCTAAAATTGCCTTAAAATACATATACGATACAGAATAAGGAGTAAAATAATTAGGTAAAATCACTGGTTTACTAGCTTGCGTTACGCTACTTAGCTGTAAAGGGTAATACTACTTTTTGTAAGCTTGAAGAAAGTTCCCCATTGGTATTTGTGGTATTTGATACCCGTTAATGAATTTGTTTGCATTTATTCGCAACTTTACTAGACACACTAGCACTATGCGGTGGTTGCGAATATATATTTGTTGGTCCGTCTGTCTGTCTGAAATCGGAATGTAATTCATATCGCAAATTGGGATTGCATGTAATTAATGCAATATGCAATCACCCGCAATGTCGCAAGTGTCGCAATCCTCGAACACAATCACTCACCGGTCGTCGGTCTTACAATTTTACAGCTCAGACAACAGAATGGCTGGGTACTTGTTAGCTATCCTTGGAAGTAGCGCCTAAAACATTTTGCAAAGCAAACTATGAAAACTATTGTCCTACAACATCGAACAAGATTAACTGTTTACAGCTGGAGCTGAGCCATCCAGCTTAATACTGCAAGATTAATGTTGGTCCTCAGGCAGGCTGGGATTGTTAAAATTACTTAAAAATTTTGACAATATTTTATATTAATTCTTCATTTCCCATTGTGTTGTTCCTTCTATCCAATCCAACGGTGA
Organism: Tomocerus mixtus; assembly: GCA_034694165.1. NCBI lineage: Eukaryota > Metazoa > Arthropoda > Collembola > Entomobryomorpha > Tomoceridae > Tomocerus > Tomocerus mixtus. Next base: position 13,032 of record JAQFYC010002416.1, read on the forward strand.
GATTTGGCGAAATTGGTAAGTTTATTCGAAGTCTGCATAATATACTCCATACTCAAGAAATTGAAATTTTTGCCATTTGTGATTCGTCATAAGTAGAAAATTGAGGATCGAACCCCTACTGTAAGCAAATCCCTTTGGTCGAATGTAATTTTAATATTGAAAATTGAATATTCAATATCATACGCTATCTAAAACTTAAGGAAAGCTTATTAAAAACAAGGAATACATTTTGGTAGTAATTCAAAGCAATTTTATTTTTTTTTATTTGTTAACAGTTAACACGAAATCATATAAAATTGGTTTCAAACTATTTTGTAATTCTTGACTTTATGCTAATTAACGTAAGACACGGCACATAATTTCTGAGACGCTATGACAAAATAGGAGCCAAAATAGAGACACGCTTAATTTCTAAAAAAATGAAAGTGGAATCTTCAAGCGCCAGCGACTATTGCTTAGCTGTATTGGCCTTTGAAATTTACCACTGTTTCCGTTTGCTGGGGATGGGGATTAAGATAAATGCAAACATTGTGTGCACGTTTGGAAAAGTTGTTCAAGAAAGTGAATATCACATAATACGTAAACCGTAAAATTAATTACCGATTTCATTAAAAAATATTAAATACAATCAACAATGACCTCCCCTCCGCCGGTTAGCAATAGTAAGCAGACAAACCACTCCTTATCATAATATGATTTCGTAATATTTGTATGATCCCAATAATAATGTGTGAAGGCAATACTATACTACAGGTTAAGCTTCAAGTTTGTACAAAAATCTTTATTGTAAACCTGGAACGTTTCACTCAATTTAATGGCCCCATTTAGGGGATCCTATTTTCTGGTGGGGGCAATCAGGTCTGCTACCGTAAATATGTATAAAATACTATACAGAAAATTATGTCAACTGTGTCCACCGACTAGTTGTTGTTACATTGGAATGGGACTTGATTGTTCCCTACGTTTTCTACATCTTCCATTCCAAAGTCAGGATCCATTAAATCCTACCCTATCACTTTTTCACTTGGGAAATAATTCTATTTGAATTTGAAAAATCTGTTAGCATTTTTGTGATGCTCACTCACTCGGTAATTAATTATTATGCTTGTTTACAGGTCTAGGTCTATTCTAGTGCCAAACGTACTGATGCTGGTTATATTAGTCTCATCATCATGTTTCCACTAAAAGACCTTTGAAGTCTGCGATCTGCAAGGAAATGAGCAAACCAGAAATGGCAGATTTGATTCCGGTGCAGAAAACTAAACGTTTTGGCAAAAGGATTATAAATATAACGCCAACAATGGAGAGAGCTAAAACTTCGCAACGGGATGAAGAATTGTCCAAAAGGCGAAAGTTTACCTTCACTTACACATCTAACTCCATTGGTCCTCCAATCGTCAAGACTAAAATTAAACCTCAAGACGCAGGTCAGTCACAGTCAGTTAGCGTCAATGCATGCGGCAACGTAGAATTCAATATTCTTTTGAGTCAAATATACAAATATTATCTTCCAATTCTGTGGATAATATTTTGACAACCTAAAGAGCTAGATAATTACCTAAACATAGCTTTGAATATGTTAACCAAGATAAAAAAGTTTACTGGCCGTCTATTTTCCAAATAGACCAGCAACAAAAACCGAAACAAATCTTAACGATATTATTTTTATCGGACAGCTGTTGCTTTAGAACCCCAAAATTGATCTTCATGTTCTCAAAATTTCTCGTAGAGGAGTGGGGGGAAACTGGTCCCCCTAAAATTTTGTGCGATTTTGTGCTGGCCATAACAGCCATTTGTCATCCGATTTCGCTGATACTTTTACAGAAGGTAGTAAGCATGATTCCACACCGTCGCTTTTTTCAAAATTTTCCTAGGTTCAAATTTCGCGCCAAATTTTTTTTTTTGAAAATTTGAAATTTATGGGATAAGAAATGGATAGTAGGGTCAGATAGCCGATAAAATTCTGCACAAGAAATATATTTATGTCCCTACACCAAAAGTAATTCCCTGATTTTATAAAAAATAAACAAGATTTTTTTTTCTCTTATTTATTTTTTTATAAAATCAGGAGGTCACTTTAGGTATAGGGACATAAACAAATGACAAATGGCCGAGTTATGGCCAGCACAAAATCGCACAAAATTTTAGGGGGGCCAGTTTCCCCCCACTCCTCTACGAGAAATTTTGAGAACATGAAGATCAATTTTGGGGTTCTAAAGCAACAGCTGTCCCATAAAAATAATATCGTTAAGATTTGTTAATCGGTTTTTGTTGCTGGTCTATTTGGAAAATAGACGGTCTACTATTTCTCTCAATGACAAACTTAAAACTGCCAAAACTTTTAACGTTACTACTGTGCAGTCTTAGTATCTTAACATATATTATGAACAACTTCATAATGACACATAATGACAGCTACCGCTACCATTTACCATCGACAGATATTATCATATAATGGAATTATAACAATATGACGAAATGGGGCTCTCGCTTATAGCCAAGGAGAGTAGATGGTGTTTATAGCCCATTATTTTCTTGTATAATATCCTTGTATTTTACTGATTTACATAATCGGTTGCCATTGAAATCGTATATTACTAATAATATTTCCAAGAGTGGATAATCATATTACTTACTGAAATAATTATATTGCTTTTTAAAAGTTTAATAAAACTCCATTACTTAAAACACTACAATGAAAGAATAAAAAACATTTAGAACATTTCTTTAACAAAAGTTCAGCTTTAGTTCACCAACTTTCCAAGTACCAAGTAATCATTTTTGGACGTTGTAATCTCGGAGAGGCATCAATATAAAATTTAAAAATTGAAGCAAGTACGCCAACTGGAAAAATTCTATCGTTGCCACTGATCAGGAAGTAGTCCATCCAATAGAAAACTCATTTTACTATTTTTTTTGTAGTTGCCGTTGACTCAACCGGTTACAATTTGATGTCTAAAACAATAAAGACTACAAGCTCTTTGGAGGTAAGTTACCTAGTAGCCTAGTTAGACTTTTATTGGCCATTTAATTGAGCGAATCTTGCGAATTGAAGTTTTAGCCTTTCAAACTTTCCTTCTTTCTTGTCTGATATGCGTTTGCTGCAGAGATATTAAAAGTTGATAAAATTCATCTTAGCACAAAAATCAGAACCCTCAATATCAAATACAATTTTAGTTTGCCTCATTAAATATGTTTAATATTGTAACATTGTACAGGTGGCACCTGCAGCCGAAGCTGGAAGGAAGGATTCCCATTTTTGTGACCAAAATTTTAAAGGATATCAAAATGTGGAACCGGCTACTAATGGAAGTGAAGCTGGAAAAAATTTCAAATATAATGCTGCTGTTGCTGCGAAAGCTAAAACACTTCAGAAGCACAGAATTGTGTTTTCTGCAGCAAAAGCATCTACCTCTACAGCGCCCAAAAGGAGTGAAATTTCATCACTTCGAAAGGCCAGTAGCAAACAAAAAGCACTAACACCTTCCTATGAAAATTCGCCTTTAAAATCGTACAAAACTCTGGATGAATTTTTAGACATGGCAGAATTAAATCCTCCTTCCAATTCTAACTGTAATGGAAAAGGTATAGAAGTAAAGTCGAAACGTTTGTACAAGTCGCAATTTTGGGGATATTTAAAACCATATAAAAAAGGTGAAGAAAATAGGAGAATAAAAAAAGATAAGGCCTATGATCCTGTTGAAGTTAAAAGTTACATGGAAAAACAAAAAGAAATACGGAAACTAAAGGATGCTCGAGAGTTCAAAGATAGACAGCTAGAATTGGACAGAAAAAAGAAACAATTACAGGATTTAAATGAAAAATGCCGTTACATAAATGCAAAAAGATGTTTGGGAACAAAACGACTCGCTCCTCCGGCTACAACTGCAGACTCTCAGCCGACACCAAATGCACAAGAATCATATAAACAAAATCATCTATTATTCCATCGAGTGGGAGCTGAACCTAGCCAAAGATCTTTATTAAAACCTGATGAAAGGGATGCTACGAGTGATGCTAGCTCGCCTGGAAAATTGAAATCTGTATCAGAACAGGATTTACAAGCTACAGTTTTGCTACAAGAATTTGAACATATTGTTAAAAAAGAATGTATGCAAGTGCTTAAGCATCACATGAATAAAATTCCTGGGGCCAGTGCAGCATCGAAGAGGCCACAAACATATGACAAAGCAAGTGAGACGACTTGTAGTCTTCTGGTAAACGAGAACATGGATGCTCGTTTGGCCAACTCGTCAGTGCCACCTTTACCAACAAGAGAAGTAGGGGTATCTAAAAGCAAAGTGCGATATAATGCTGCGGCAACTAAAATCCAAGCTGCCTTTCGCGGTTATCAAACTAGAAAAATTTTACGTTCTTCAAATATGCTACCTTACTTGCGACATAAAAATGATCTACGACGTCGACGTAGAATCTCCTTCTTTAGAGCCTCAGAAAAACCGTATGATTCTCCAATTAAACAAAAATTGAGTTGTGTGCCTACCGAAAAAACTGCAAAAATTGCACAGGAGTTAAGGGAACAATCGGCTTTTGGCGAAACGTCAATAATCCCGACTGTACGAAAACATTTTATGAGCCTTAACGCCGAGCCATTCCCTAAGGAGTTTATTGAAAATATGCAACACGGACTGCATCTGAATCGTCAATCAGAAAGCCTACAGCGGTCAAATGAAAGGCTTGAGAATGTTTGGCCACAATTCGGCTTCGCAATGAACGGGGAAAGGGATTTAGTGAATAAAAGTCTCAATGTGCATAGTCAACACGTTATATCAAAACCTCTTTTTTCAACGTCAGTGCAAGCCCAATTAGATAATTGTAGAAAATTACAAAATCACGAACCAACTATTGCTGATGTTCTAAAAGAAAAGGTCCGAGCATTTAGTCAAGAACTACATGCAAGGGAAATATGTACTGAAAGCTTCCCGAAAAGGATTTCTAGAGTGGAATACAGCAATTTTGATGGCAAGGACTGTGATAGAAATGCAAACGTAAATGATGTGGAGGTTGAGAAACGACCAAACATAACTACCCGCGATAATAATCTAGGAAAACGTATGTCAAAAACCATTTTAGCACCACATGTTCCTAACAACAATACAACAGAAAAGAGAAAAACAACAAAGATTCATAAATATTCCCAACAAAGTAAAGTTAATAGAAAGGAGGACAAATACGATTCAACAACTACTGTGGACACAGATATTGATTTGCTCAGCAATTCATCGCAGGAGGCTACGATCAGTAGTAGTTCTTTGTCACTTTCTCAGACTCCGACCCCGACTAATGTGGAACAAAGGACAAGTGGTACTGCATTATCAACAAACACTAACATTCTTAAGTCTTCCATGAATACGGAATCGCTGCCAATCCCAGCTTTGGAATTGTGTTACAAAGCAGAAATTGAGAGGATGCAAATTCTTGAGAAGGGATATCAATATACATTGAACAAGGAAAGACAAGACCTTCAAGACCAGGTTCTCAACAATCAAAGATTAAAACAAGAAAACAAAACAAAATATCGTGTACAAGACTTTGAAGCTGCTAAAGTGAAACCAAGTACAGACAGACGTGTAAAGTGTCAGCCAGAAAGTACAAATAGAACTACAAAGGGGGAATCGGAGCAGGAAAAGCAGGAAATTAAAAATAATGCAATACAATCTCTGGATGTTAACCTTGCCTTGATGAATTGTCAAAAGGAAGCTTTACACGCAACTGCAGAAATTGCTAAGCTAATAACAGACCTCCACAAATCAACGGTTAAAAAGTCTTCATATTCTTCTGAGCAGCAACCCGATAACTTGGCGTCTATTGTGTATGCTGCTGTTGATGAAGCACGGCGACGGGACAGCGAAAAACGTGCGAAAAAACTACATATCGAAAGAAGAAGAGAACTTAAAGAGAAGAAACTAGAGAAGAAAGTTGAAAGGGAAAAATTAACAGAGCTCTCCAAAATAACTCCCGTCATTTATCGAGATGAACAAGTCCAGTTTCCATCCAGTTCCAGTTCCGTTTGTGACAGTTTACAACGTCCGTCAGTTCAGGAAAGACACGATGAACAACACCAATCCCGACCAGAATCTTTCAGAAAAAGTGCAATGGAAAGCGTTATTAAAGCGCAAGATAGGTTGGAAAAACAGTTACAACAAACCAAAAAGTTGTTAGACGATATTAATACGGACAAAGATATCGCCGATAATTTAAATGAAATGAATTTACTTATGATAAAATTAAAGTCGCCAGTGGGGTTGGAACAGCCCTCTTTTGAAAATTCTAATCAGCAAAGTTCGACAGACGCGCTGAATAAGGAAAATGAAATACAATTTGTAGCACCAATAACAAAAGATGATACTTTCAATGTGAAAGTTGATGCTGCCGATTTATTGCCAAATATTGAGAATGTTGTTTTCGAAAGTGAGAATGAATCGACGGGAAGTAAGACCATTTCTACAGAAAACGAGAAAGTACTAGCATTGCATGAGCCAACTCAGTTGAATAAATCTATTGAAGAATCTGGTATACTTCCAATAACTTTTGAGGAGCTACACGTAACTAGCGACGTGGATGAAAAATCAAATTTAATAGAATATTCGAAGACATCCAGTATTGAAGAAAAAACGGATGGATCACCAGAGATGTCACATGGAAATTTAAAAAGTGGGGAATCAAGTCTGAGCATTATTCCATATGCAATAGAGGAAGAGGGCTCACTTCAATCAGAAGAACAAATTGGAACTAAATGTGGAACAGTGCTCAAATCGGATGAGGGTGTCGTTTATGCAGATAGTACTATAATATCAAAACCGCCAGATATTTCAAATGAGATTATCGAAACTGGAAAAGAATTGTTTAAAAGCGGAGCCATTTTAAATGCGGAAGAAGACTTGTTAATATTTGAAGAGCCCAAGGACCACAATGAAGTTCCGGATAAAATGTCTACAAGTGAAAATGAATATTCACCAACAAGCGTCCACAACGAAGAAATGTCAACAACAGATGAGCATTTGCCATCGCCAAGTTTTGAACATGATGATGTGGATGCAGCATCAGAAATACCAAGCAGCGATGTTGAGGAAGAGAAATTAGAAGAATCTCTATCTGAAAAATGGAACGAAGAAGTACTGTTGCAAGAACATTCCGAGGAAATATCTAATATTGTGGATGTTTTCGAAATCAGAGAAGGGCCTCATGAAGAGGAAACGAAATATACTAACAAACCATTCGTAAAATTAGATGAACCGACTCAGTACAATGTATCCTTTGAAGAGCCTGACATCGTTATTTTAGAACAGGGCGAGGAATCACAAAATGCAAACTTATTGAATAAGCCGGACACTGCTGTGGACCAAGTTGTAGATGTATCAACAGATGTACTATATAAAGAAACAGACGAGGAGTTTGAATCACAAGATAGATTCCCTGCAAGTAATGAGAACGAAACGTTTGTGTTGAAAGAATCACAGGACAAAATATATTCGGACGAAGAAAACGATATATTAAACAAAAATGAAGACATAAAAACTCCTGAATTTGATAATCGTCCCCGAGATAAAGAGGAAAGCCATTTATCGGAGATTGAATCTCTCGGTATGAACATAGTTGTCGATGAAGAAGAATGGTTTGAGGATGAACTGATTACCGATATAACAGAAGACGAAGCTCTAAAATTGGAAGCTGCAAAAATAGAAGAGGAACAAAGTCGTATAGAAAACGAAGTAATTACGTTTTTAATTATTTATTTCGTTATGCAGAATCCTATACGCTTATGGGCTCCCTGAATTAATTAAATTTTTCCATTCTGTCGTACAACAATCTTTCCTTTTGACTCTAGCAAAAACGATTCAATCGATTGTATATTTTGTAGTTAAGAGCATTATAAGCTCTATTCGATGCAACTCTAATAATTTCCAGACTATTTTGTTTTTACTTTACTTGTATTTAACTGAGTTATTTGAGCGTCGAGCTAATCCTAGAAATTCTAGTAGTCAGCTTACCTTACAATAAATAAACTTTTCTCATCTTGATCTTACTCTATAGAGAAGGTATATATCAGCCACGGAATTGAAGGGAGCTCATACTAAAGTTTAGTTTACATAGTTTACCCTTACAACCCCAAGTATGTAATTTAATTTATTTTGTATATCAAAAATAGATCCGAGCTTTGGAGGCCTTGCAGGCTCAAGTACCTCCTGTCACGGAAGATACAACTGTAAGCGCAAGTGATATTCCAGACAAACCGCCTCCTCCTTATTCACCTCCATCGGCAGAATCCTTTACTGTCTCATCTCGTTGTTGTTTAATTCCCATCGAGGAAAACGAAATTCAGGAAGCAATAGTTAAGCAAGTGAACAATACTTGGGACGTTTGGCTAGAATTCAATACTTTGGGCCCACTATCGACTGATATTGTGTTAGCTGCCGCAGATAAGAGCCCTGGTGATTCAATGAAGGAAGCCGTGCCAGTTTCTAGATTTCGATCCTTGCAACAAACTGGAATTCAATCGTTTAATTCGCTTTTGAAGGATTTTGTTCGACAAACTATGGGAGAACTTCTTTTGGTTGATGACGGTTCTCGTTCATATATTGATAATGTCCGTGCAGGTCCAATGACACTTCAAGCACAACAAAGACGTGTTCCAAAATCTAAGAATGACCTAGTGGAGGTCTTGTTCAAGGCCTTACAGGATAATATTCCGTCAAATATGATCTCAGACAGAAATGCAAATCCCAGTGGATATGGAATGGCGTGGAAGAAACGATTGAGGAAATGGAGTTCACGACCAAGGGATCAAGTCGACGAGGTTTTAGTTGAGGAACTAATTCAAGATAACACAGAATGGACCGAATTTTGGCCCGAAGAGCTCATTGTTGTCGAGAAGATTTGTGGAAAGACTGTTCGACGAATTGTACAAAATACTTTAAGACACATAGAAATAGTTTTTGAAAATTAGTAAAATATATAATGTAATGGGAGCCTACCGAATATTATAGCTTTCAGATAATAAGCAAAAATCCTTGTTGGTTAGGGTATTTATTTTATTGATACAAACAATTTCGAATATTAAACAAGTAATAACAGTTACATCACCGTATATTTAAGTTTTGCTTTCATAATCAGTAGTAGGTAGGTTCATTATGACAGCAAAAAACAGATATTTCAGAAATAATTACCTGAATAATAATTACTTTCATAGTATTTTGAAAATACGTTAATTATAACGAATTTAAGCTTTGTACTACTTACCACAGGCGTATATTGAGTGAGTTTACTGGAAACATTGCATAGCACTAACCAAACATAAGTACTGCTAATAGGTATACCTACTCAGCCTACTCTCCATACATTATGTCATTTTTTATGCATGTGCATTCCAAGTCCTATCATAACAGTAATCGCTATATGGTATCGGTATCCTTGCAAATTAAATATCTGTTTTTACAGATTTCCACCCTTCTCCAATCTGTATACGTCTTTTATAATTATGGCCCCTACAGATGTGAATTACAGTGATTGTTAATGGCACGTAATGAATTTCAATAAGTAATCTCTAGATTGCCTCTTTAAGTTAATTTAGAATATTATCTCAGAGAATGCAGAAACTCGAAGGAAACCCAATAGTATGTTGCAAACTCTAAGCAAAAAGAGATTGGGTATAACTTAGGAGTCCAGTTAGTTTGCCATGTGCCACCTTAATCTGCAGTATCTCTAAAAGCTAAATAAAAATCTAGGTTTAAATCAAAGCATAGAAGTGTCACAAGTTATGATATATAGCTTGTGGCCAAGAACAGGAAGTAAAATTAGCAAAGCGTTTCGGGCAGTGAAGTATCAAATATGAAATGAGCTATATGACGAGAACTATGAAACTATTCATTGAACTAACGGAGACTTATTCCTTGCAGTCTCCATCCTTTAAAATATATAATTTAGCATAATGTGTTATTAGCAGACGCAGACAGACGTTGGTTGTGAAATGGATGAATATGAAATGAAAGAGTGTTTGTTAATAAAATGTAGTCTGTTATTTATTCATTTGAGGAGATAGGACAATGGACGTCGCGGAGAAATACAATAAGAAATGACGAGAGAGAGCGTTCAGAAAGTGTTCAGATATTGACAGTTAAAAGAGTGGTCCATCAATAAAAGTGTAGCAAGTGGACGGACACGATGTAGTATTTGTAATGATATAATGCATAAATTAAAAGATATCTGTATACAAGTACAACGTGTACTCGAGCGAGAACAATAAATAAGATTAGCAGATTAGAAAAGCAAGTAGCTGATAGCAGTGTGCAGTCTCCATACTGCACACTAACTGAGTCTGTTTATAGAGCTGAAGAGGAAGATGCTTGCTTATAATAATTTGATAGTTCTTGTTCTGTTGAGACTCTCTCTGTGTGTGGCTGTAGGATGGAGATTGATGAATGAATTGTTGCAGAGACGACCTAATTTCCTATTCATCTTTTGAGATTAATCTGTTGATCGAAGAAATCCATACAAACAGCCATTAAGGCCATTCTTTTAAAAATCTCTTGTTTCTCTTCCCTCCAATAGAAATATTTCAGAAAAAGATCCCGTGATCACAAAAGATTTCTATTTAATTAAAATAATTTAAGAGTAATTAATGGTGTTTGGGACGACGTGGAATTAAAATTGGAAGAGTCTTCGGAATCTGCTAATTAATTTATTTCCATAACTCTGTCGTCTATTTCTGAAGGGCTGCTGACTTGCTTGTTGTTGAGACTGCGCCTGCTGCTGCTGCTGCCCTTGGGGCTGCGGGGCTGCCGCCTTACTACTCTCTGGGGCATTATTTGGGACGAAGACGTTCTGACGGCCAGCAGGATTCTGGTTGAAGGTCGTAAAAGGACGGACTTGAGGGTAGGCTACGGACTGTTGACTCACATTCTCAAAGTTGACACTTCGTGGTTGTTGCGGTTGGTGCTGTTGGGCAGGGACGGCGATATTAGGAAAGACCACACTCTGAAACTGTTGGGATGGCTGCGCCAATTGCGGTTGCTGGTGAGCATGGTGCTGGGGTGGGACGAATCGGTTCTGGTTCTGATTTGGGACTGGTGGTGGCTGCTGCGTGGGTTTGTAATTCTTGACGAAGTTGTTGTTGTGTCTAAAGTTGTTGTCGTTAAAGTTGTTCGGGCGGTTGTCGTTCAAGTTGTTGGGGCGGTTGTCGTTAAAGTTGTTGGGGCGGTTGAAGTCGTTGAAGGTGTCTCTCTGGTAGTTCTGGTACTGGTTGACGCGGCTGAAATTGCGGATGGCGTTCTCGTTGGTACTAATAATTTGCATGGGCATGCTAGGAGTGACGTCGACCACGGAGCGCTGCGTCGTCACAATGTTGGGGATGAAGTTCCTGCTGACTTCCTTCGGTGGGTTGAAGTTGCCCGAAAACGTCTCAATGTTCCTGTTCTTGATTCTCGTTCCAAAGACCTCGGTGCTCTCGAAGGCGGGCACGAGTTTGGTCTGCTGGGATATCTTCTCCTGACTTTGGCGATTGTGTTGGGGTGGGAAGACTTGGTAGGGCTTCTGGTGTTGGTGACGGTGTTTGATTTGGGGTGGGGAGTTTTGATAGTTTAATTGCTCGTAGTTCTCGTTGCCACCCCCTGCATGGTTGACGACTTGGTAGTTGATCTGCTGGTGGGGATTCGAGTGGAATGCCATTTGGTGGGACATTTGGTTGGGACGCTGTTGGTGCACTTGTTGACCAGGGAAAGAGTTGGGGAATGTCGGTTGCTGCTGCTGCTGCTGCTGTTGATGGTTTACTTGGAAATTGATATTTGTGTTGGGTCGGTTTACTTGCTGGTGAAACTGCTCCCGAGAACCCATTTGGTGGTTGATGGTCATGTATGAGTTGGCATTTGTGTTCTGCTGGAAATTCTCCCCAGAGTTCCTCACCCCATTCACTTTGTTTTGCTGGTGCTGACGGTGGTGTTGTTGTTGTTGTTGTTGCTGTTGTTGTTGACGGGATCTGTTTTCCTCGGAGTTGCGTTGCTGGTGCTGCGGTTCCTGAGACTCTGCGACCTGCGTGGTGACGCTGATGGTGGACGGAGTTGTTCTTTCAATGTTTTCATTATTGGTTCCTTTGTTCTGGATGTATTCTTGGAACTGCTTGAAGGCCACTTGGGCAATTTCCTGGTCCTTCTGGGGGAGGTTGAAGTTGGGAGGCAACTCAAAGTCGTCCAAGTTCAACTTCTCGTCCCCATCAAAGCCAACTGTTAGAATCTGGGTCTTGGTGTCTCCGACGTTTCTAAAATACATAGCAACATTAGTTGTCACTTCATTACAATTATACAAGTGAGTTGAGCCACAACCAGACAGACAGACAAACACAACATTCTTATAAAGGACGCAAGCTCCTTAAAATACTCATTCATCATCATGCCCCAATACAATGTACAAATCAAATCATGTAAATGCAAATCATGTTATATAAATGCGAATGACTATAAGCAAAGTTGTTTCTTCATTTCGTAAGGATAAAAATGAGTCCGGTCATTCATTTAAGTAATGCGACGATGTGGTACTTAAATATTTCTGAAATCTGTTATAATTTCTCTTTTGCTACGTATCTCCATATTCAGTTACAGCCCTTTATTTCTATAATTATTGTAGTCTCAACACTACAATTCTACTCTACTAACTCTACTGAATATTTCTTTAGTTAGATTACTGTACAATAAAGTGCAACAGAAAGTGGAAAAGGTTATGGATTACATAGAGTGACTAGCAAATGGTATGCTCTACATTGCCAATCGA
>JAQFYC010002417.1:0-25806 GCA_034694165.1 Tomocerus mixtus
TTGTTTTGTAAAAATACCTACTATAATAATTTGCAGGAGACTTTCCTAAGGAAGCGGCGAAAGCAGAAGCAAGCATCGCTCTGAGATTGTTTGTAGTTATTGTCAAGCTGTCCCGGCTGTTAATTCCCACTATGCCGATTGGGGCTTTGCTTGTGATTCTGTTGGATTTGCATATGTTTGCCGGATTAATCACATACCTTGAAGTGAGAGGAAGCTTTTTGTTCTTTTTGTTTGTATTTTTTGGATATATTCATTTGTTTATACACATGCTGGTGCCCATAACATTTATTTTTATATGTATAGTATTTTATTTACATTCAACTCTGCAATGGCTTTCGTGCCTGTCTAGAACGGAAACCAAATATTTAAAAGGGAAAACCAATATTATAGAAAATTTTCGTTCAACAAGAAAAATGTACATTCAATTAATCATCCTTAATCAAAGCATTAATAGAATTGCAGTATTCATTGCTCCTGTATATTTATCTGTTGCTGTCATTTTTCACATAATAACTAATTTTGGTACTTTACGTTTGTACACTCATCTCGGAAAATTGTACTTTATTTGTCCGATTGGAGCCATATATTGCTCATTTATGGAAGCATCCATTGCGCCTAAATTTGGACAGGTTAATACATTGTCAATTGAACTGGCACATAAATGGAAACACGTTGCTGTTGAGTCAGCAATGAGAAGAGAGCTATATGCCCTTCGACCCTTAAGAGTGAATGTTGGTCCTTTTTTCTATATGGATAGGGGAGTACCCTTGACTATTTGGTTTACTATTTTAAATTATACAATTACATGTCTGATGTCAATTAAAATCTAAAGAAGAAATTGTAGACACAAAATCAAGGCAATCCAAAAGTACTTAGGGTTTAAGTTTAAGTTAAAATATTATATGTATGTATTATGTATTAATAATATTATGTAATTCGAATATATTCAAATTCAATGATTCACTTCGCAGTGTCATTCTGTTGAGGTGTTTACCAGTCACAAAATAATAAGAATAAATTACATCTTATAAAATTAAGTCAATGACATTTATATGCTTAAACACGTATTATACGCATTATAGATTGGTAAGAAACATACGCATTACTTTAGATGTCAATACATAATTTAATTTTCTAAATATCTTCATAACATTTGCTAATTAATAAATCTGCAATTTCTATGTTATGCTAATAAATCAAATGTGTGCAACAACACAAAGAGCTCATTTATTTGGAGCCATTAAGGTTTGAATAATTTTCGTTAACGCTTATACTACAAAACTAATACTTAACAATTATAATATTATGCCAACCCAGCAGTATTAGACAGATAGATAATATCAATCTTGCCCGGCCCAGATTTTGGGCTGGCTCCGCCACTGATAACTGCCAACGAACCTTTCAGAATAAATATACCAATACCAATTAAAGTGATAACTATGACTATGACGCGGATACTCCCTTACCCATTGTTACCAATTATAATAATACTAGTATTTAGCCCGGTGTTACTCTACCAGGTGAATCTAGAACTGTAACGGTGAATAAATATTTTTTACTACCTCTTGAGGAATCATAATAAAGGTTTCTATACGCCCACAACCCATTCCAATATTTTTAAACGAAGAAAAATCGAACAGGATTTTTTATAATAATAACATACTATATACCAGTCGCTGGATTAATTAATTTAAGTACAGAATCTTTTTGCGAGTAAATGAACCAAATTAATTGTAGTCAAAATGATGTAGATTTATGTAGCATCTTGGTCAAGGATTAGGTCCACAAAAATGTCGAAAATGTGGTATTTATTTTATTAACTAGTGATACAATTATACCAATTTTGTAAAGCATAAAATTCTGCCGGGCGAATTGTCTTTCCCGTTTTTCCTATACTTTACGGACTTATTGTTTGTTGTTTCTTCATGAAAGTAAAAATATGCATTGTACTTCTAAATGCAATAATGAATATATAATAGCCTTCATCTTTCTGCGAATTAAAAAAATGTAACCCATAGCCAGTCATTTCATTACCATTTCAATTTCATAAGAGAAAGAGACCTTGCAAAAAATGATGGAGATTCTAAAGACAAACCAATTTTAGATAAATCTTCATTAGGGATCTAGAGATCTGCTAGTTTGAACTCAAGTAGCTAACAGATCCCCTTAACGCATTACCATTGTCATAATATTTTGATATTGTTGAAAAATACTTTCCGAGACGAGACAGCGATGTGACAGGAGAGTTCCTGTGTTGGATTTTTGTTTAGGTAAAAGGTGACCAACCAAACAACGTTGCCTGTTTTGGGGCCAATTGATACACATTGTTGGCTTGAGGGAGTACTGCGGGAATATCAGTCCAAGGAAGCGGGAACCATCTATCTAGACTTCGCTGCCTTGTTGTTGTTCCTTTGCATTGCTAGCTTGTGGAATGTGGATCGGTCGAGCCGCTTATAGTGCGTGTTATTGGGCAGTGATTTAACTTTTTTAAATTTTTAATTGTAACGATATCTATCTTCTATTGTCTTGTCACTGTCACTATCATCCTTTTATTTTGAAAGACCATTTATTATTTGACATTCGTCTGTTTATAGTTTCTGCCGTCTGTACCTGGTACGAACCTACAATTAAAATTATCATCCGTCACCTGTTGCTTAAATTTGGCCATAGCAGAATGTGACACAGGAATTTATCCTGTCAGTCATCAGTCATCAGTTGTCAGTTGTATTTACCATCTTCAGCATTTTAGTGTCCTTTTTCAGTTGTCAAAGTTAACAAATATCTGTGTCAATAAAATGTCACTCAAAATATTGTGTGAAAGTGAGGTAACTCCTGAAACACCTGTTTGCGTGTTTTGCAAGCAGAACACCGTAAATGAGCTAAAATTTGGACCATTGTACTCCCGAGGTGAAATAGTGACTCATTACTTTTGTATGGTACGTGAAAAAGCTTTTGGTGTTTGGCTTTATTTTTTGTTTTATAATTTGTATTGTGAAGATTTAATATTGACAAGTTAAGTTAAGTCATAAGTCTTTTCCTAAGTTTTAAAGTTTTACATTTTATAAATCAGTTAATCATTAATACAATTTCAACTTTTTTATTTTTTCAGTTGTTTTCTGCTGCACTTAACCAAGTTGGAGATGACGACGAAGGCATATTGGGGTTCTTGCCATCTGATATTTACAAGGAAATTAGACGCAGCAATCGACTCGTAAGTTTGAACATCACTATAAACCCTGCTTATGGCTTATTATTGCATTTTCATATTAATTCTTTTCCAAAATAATCTTAACCTCCTTCGCCCCCAGTTTGGGACGCTATTTCATCTCTATTTAATATCTAATATCTGATTCGTCTATTTTTGATAGGCAAGCAAAAAGTTTTGAAAATTAAAAATTGCCAAACTTGAAAACATTTAATTTGTTAACAATTCCATGTTGTAATTGAAATTATTAAGCAATGGTGATTAATTATATAGTATTCTCTCTTCTATATGAGTTACTGATTATTTGTACTGTATTGATTTTTAGAAATGTTATCATTGTGAAGAAGTCGGAGCATCAATTGGTTGTTGCAAAAAAAGCTGCAAGAAGGCGTTTCATTTTCCGTGTGGTCTTAAAAACAATGCCAATTATCGTTTTTTAGGAAATTTTGAGTAAGTTGACCTTAATATAAGTGTTCAGACATTTCCATACTCGGAATTTAATTGTAAAATTGCAATTTGAGAATACAATTTAAAATAAAAATATTTTAATTGGATCAAGCTTACCGGTTACCTTTTGCTAATTGTTTGTGACTTTTTACACTGTTTTATTTAATTGTGTATCTATGTTTTAGATCCTTTTGCGAAGATCATGGCAAAGTGCAAAATATAACTCTCAAGCGTAAGGATTGGGTTTGTCCAGTGTGCATGACTCCCGTTGTCATAAGGGAGAGGCCAATTCAAGCAAGCTGCTGCAAGGCTGCAGTTTTTCATCAGGATTGTATGCAGGTAAATCATCACAGTGCAATGCAATATGGCAAATTCCTTTTACATTTAGTGTTTTGTTTTTCCATAATGAATGAATACAATGACTGGTGTTTATCTTATTGTTAGTTTACAGCTACATACTTACCAATATAATAATACATAATGACTTTCTCTCGAGAACAGAATTCTGAACACATGTAAAACCTTAGTGAAACATTTTGCTGTTACAGGTTCAGTATTTGATAATCCATTGGTTTAATCCTTTTTGTTTAGAAAGTTGCTTTGAATGCTGGTTACTTTTTCAAATGCCCGACGTGCAATGACTCGAAGAAGTTTACACAAGAGATGCGATCCCTGGGTATCTATGTACCTCAGCAGTAAGTCAGATAATAATGATTTATTCTCAAAGAGTCGTAACTTTTGAGTAACACAATTTCATCATGCAATATTTGTGTTTCAGGGATGCATCGTGGGAACGCGAGCCAAATGCTTATCAAGACCTCCTCTATCAGTATTCCAAATGTGACGCGGAACAATGCGAGTGTAGCCAAGGACGAGAATATACTACTGAAACTGGGCAAGTTTGCAATAATGGCTCTAAATTAAATTGGGTAGTTATTTATTATTTGTCTTGCACACTAAGTTTCTCAATTTTATTTATTTAGGTTTTGGAGTCTTGCCCGTTGTCGAATTTGTGGCGCTTCTGGAGTACATAAGAAATGTGGCAGTTTACGATCCATTGAGGATTGGGCTTGTGAAATGTGTTTGGTGGTTGAGAAAAAAGGTAATTTGCTCTACGTTTTATTCTTTTGCTGATATTTCAAAAACTAGAGAACAAATAAAATGTTTTTCATTTTATATTATTATACTTAATTATTGTATTACTAGCGGATATTGAAAAACAGCGGATAAAAACGGAACAGGCCCTTAAAAAGAAAGAATTGGCTTTGGAAATGAAAAATCGTCAGTTAAATGCCACCAAACAAGAGAGCGACGGCGAAGATGATTTTACCATGGCCGATGTTGTCATCAGTGAGACCTGCTATCGCTATTTTCCTTATGATAGGGCAGAGCTTCAAAGATATAGCAACAGGGAAAGTTTACCAGATTGGCGCAATTTAGAGTTAACTGTAAATCTCTGTGACTGGATTAAGTTTATACCAGTTGCCTGTCCACAAGCATCTCCTCCAAGACAAGCTGACTTAAGTAATTCATAATTCGATTAATTCAATTCGTAGTAATTCAATTTACTATATTATAGTTTTAATCTATAGTTCAGAAGAGTTACGCAGCATCCGCAGCAGGTATCTCAGAGTGTTTTAATATTAATTTTCTTTTTTAGATGGTGATGGAGATTCTAAAAATGAAATTGGTGTGCTTACTCCACAAAACGTTATTCTTGCCGATGATGATGATGGCGACGACAAAGTCATCGAAAAAGAGCACAGTGTAGCAAGTTGCGACACGTCGGTGATTGACATGCCCATAATTGAAGATCAAACAAAAGGAATGAATCTAGAAAGTGAAGCATCTTCGAGAGATTCAAGTTTAACTGAACACGATTCAGATTCTATGTTAATTGCAGTTGACAAAGATACTGATCCTTCTATGGCAGAAACTCGTCCAAGCTCTTCAGCTTCAATAACTGAAAATATTCAACCTCCAGTTTTAGAAAAAATGGTCGAGGAATCCCCTTCGAAATGTAATTAAGTTAATTTTGCATTAGACAATCATTTTTAAAAGTTTAGGAATTTTAACTCACAAAATGAAAATATTTTTACGATATTGTGTAATTTCTAACAGATGTTTTTGGCTGTGAGAAAAGAAAACTCGAAATGACTCCCCGTCGTCACAATACCCCGGAAAAGAGATCTAAGTTCGATGAATCTGCGAATGCCGATGAAATCCAACCTGACGGCGATGTAGAACGCATTTCCCAATCTAAACCAGAAAGTGTCTCCACTCCTGAAAATGTAAGTTGCTCTTTAAGTTAACAGGCAATCGAAAACTAACACGTTTTTGCGCTATTGGCTTTTTCTGAATTTTATAAAATATTTCAGTTGCATGTGCCAAAGAGTCCTTTCACAGGGAGCCAGGTAGTTGTTTTGGAAGATAATGCTCAAAAGCAACAACACGCTTCTCCAAAATCTCTTGTGTTTTCTAAATAATCAGAGGATTTGTTTGCCAAACTCCCATTCCCCTAATCCTCAGTTTTCCCCCTTTTCCTATCCCAGAACAAAAACGATTGTTTTTCCATTAAACTCCATGCACCAGCGCTGTGTTGCACTGACTATCACAATGATAAACATGCATCCGACCTGAATAATGTTCACGATACAAATTCTGATGACATTGACTTTGAACCTAACCCCTTGTAGAGACCCGTTCTCAGAGCCAGAAGAGCTAGCAACGTTATGACGCCCTAACTCGACCTTCTCTCAAAATACTCAATCAAAATCCGGAACTACCAACGTTTGTATAACCACAATCTGCTAGTAACAGACTACAGTAATCATCAATGGCAGCATTTCAAGAAATGACTTCCTCGCCATCACTTTTTTTCAAAAGTGAGTGACTTGATAAATTAATACATACAACAGGACAAAAACGATAAATTTTTTGAAGAAAAGAAAAAATAGCTTGGATCAAATATTTTATTCTGTTTTGTACCTTTTCTTAAGTTTTGATTAATTTAAATAATTTTGGATAGTAAGCTTTACTTAAACAGAAAAATTTACGTAATTGACATGTTATAATATAAATGACCCAACGTTAAAAGTTAATTAGACTTGTTTAATAACTGTTATTTATTTACACAAGACTTTTATTACAGTTACTTGTAATAAAATATATGTAGTAACCTTATTAACATTTATTACCTATTCCTTAAATTACATATATATCTTTAGTATTTATTCAGTTCTACAAAAAGTTAATTTAATTTATAAGATATTGGGTGACTATATAGTTTTCTTGTTATATATGAAAGTGCAGATATGTATGTATTTACTAATGTTGCATTGTATATGTAGGCTACAGAGTTATTTTTTATAAAATAAACAATTAGAAATAGGAGTTTATTTTTAATTCAATTAAAAAATAAAAATCTTTGTAATTCAGGTGTTTTCAATTAATTAAAAATGTTTACCTTATATTTGTAGTGTGACAGGACCTAGTACGTATATATTGCCCAATAGCTGTCACTGCTCTTGTCTTTTTTATAGAATAATAATAATGTGTAATAGAAAAATTTGACATGAATTTTCAATAAAATATGTTAGAGGCTTTAAACCACTCTCAGGCATAATGATAAATAGCATAATGTTGTAATGTAAACAATTATAATAGTGCAACGATGTAGAAATAGTAGTGTTTAGAATAAATCAAATTTAAATGCAGAAGTTTGTTTTTTTGCAACCAATTTTGATTAAACTAGTTTAATTGAATTGCATTAAGTTGGGCTTTCGAATGGTTTTTAAAATGTTGGGTTACCAATCCTTAGTTAGGTCTCTGGGGAACCCTTTATATCGTCTCTATCTAAATACACGTGTCAAAATAATTAATGCACCCTGTATAACCGTCAACCGTATTGTTTTACAGCAATTATTAAGATGGATGCGTTTTACACTCTATAGATAATTTTAATACGCAATTTGGTCAATTTCCCTCAAAAATCTCAGTATCTCTATGAGTCCTACTATTGGGATCAGTGAATTAATAATCACCAAATAAATCCTTGCTGACTATTAAATACAGATAATCACTATTAACCTATCTTGCCTTTCCTGACAATTCTCTTCTGTATGCTTGAGACAATTTTTAAACTCTCATGTCGCTCTCATGAAAATTCGAAGAGATTCGTAAAGTATTGATGTTTCCATCCTACAGGTAATTATTA
Organism: Tomocerus mixtus; assembly: GCA_034694165.1. Lineage (NCBI taxonomy): Eukaryota > Metazoa > Arthropoda > Collembola > Entomobryomorpha > Tomoceridae > Tomocerus > Tomocerus mixtus. The sequence continues at coordinate 7,869 of JAQFYC010002417.1, forward strand.
CAGTAGGAACGTCATAAGGTCATTCGGGTCAATACGAATCGAAGTGGGGCATTTCTATTGTTTCAAAAAACGGACATTCATCACTTTCAAACTTATAGTTGTGGAGCAAATGATCAATGTATTACTCACTGTGAAAGAATGTTAATCTAATGTATTTTTGTAAAAGTGTTCTGTTATCTAATAACTTGTAGTAAAAATGCTATAAATAAATATAAAACGTGTGTGAAACCGCCATTTACTAATGTGAAATTTTTTGAATAGGTATCAGAGTTATTGCAAATTTCAACAATTATGATTTACATTAACTATATTTTGCATTGATATTGTAACCGACGTATTTTAGTAACAGTAGAATGATATGATTTTCGGGAAAAAATGCATATACCCTATTTAATACGGGTAAATGTATTTTTTCAACCCTGCTCTCATTTTGTGATTTTCTAAGAGTTCTCCTTCGAAATATTTTACTGCACATTCTACAACCAAAAATTTCATCTCTCAAAGTTTTAGACGCTGAGCTAAAATTACTTTGATACGATGGTCCTGCTACTGTTGAGATACTTTCTGATGCTGTGCTAGTCGCTGTGCTTGAAATTGTGAAATGAGATGATCTAATAGGAACCGGAACACTACAATAACGAAACAAATCATAATTGTAGATTGAATATTTACAAACAGAGTGATTATAATCTTTAGCGTGTGTTCAACGTTCAATTAAGAACGTTAACTTTAAGAATGGATAAATCATATTTTAAATGTGTGTTAGCATAAAATAGAATAGTAGGCAACTAATTTGTTATAATGAAGCAAAAATAAATGAACAGGAAAAAAATCCACTATTCTATTTAGTATGCTATTATTTATGTTCTCCCGATGAAATAATTCGAGTAATGTGAGAATTTGAAGGAACTACTAATTATTTGTTGTGACGACAAATTATTTCCTATAAATAACTTGTAACAACAATAACCGAATAACCCAACCTTCAATAGGATGTGGCTGACTGGCTGATGATCTACTTAGGTGTTGCCTTACAGTAAGTAAATACACATTCGATTAGATGAATGTAATAGGATACCAAGCTTAAATTGCGGTTTTGTGGTTAACACTCAACACATGTATAGGGTCAGTAGAGTTATTGTACTTTTAATCGTATTGGTAACAACTTGGCAGAGTCTAGACAAGATCCTTTCCTGCCATACTTTCATTTTTTAAAATCCTACATAATAATTATATCGAAGCATTCAGCTACAATAGTAACAATCATAATGTATAAAAGATTGCTACTTAACGAAGCTCAACAATTAATGAGATAATTAAACAATAAAAACAATTGAAAGAACACATAGATTTAGATCCCTATTTCGATTAACTGAATGTATTTGTATCATTGCAAATCAATAGAAAAGGAAAACAATTTCGGGAATATTTATTTAAATAAAAAATTCCAGTTTCATGTATCTAACGAAAAATTATTTCAGAGGAAAATCAAGATTTGGAATATATCATATTTGCAATTTTAGTAATAAGTTTGGAGAAAAATCACTTCTGGAATAAAAAGTAAATCAAAAACAGTATTTTTAATGATGAATCTTCCTAAATATAATTTTACTTCATTGGATTCGACATAGAGCCCCATGGATACAGTTAAATTGTAGGCTAAATGTCAATCGCATAAACGGCACATCATTCATATGCTAAAATTCTCTGTAGAATCAGCTTAAATTACGTACAGATAACTTGGTTGGTTCTACGGAAAATAATAGAAGATTCACAAGTGGGTCCCAGTCCCAGTGTCTGGCTGGATCCGACATATATTTCTTATATAGATCGACTGGTACTTCCATATAGACGACAAATCATTTTGTTGATGTACAAATATTTCTTACATATATACAGTGTACCTAAGTACCTATATCTAGTATATACTATAATATAATGACTAGATATATTAACACACTTTAGACACTTTACTTATACTTATTTATAACAAATTGGTTTTGTGGTTTATTTTAAACGCATTCTTGTCGGATATTTATATGTCTATATCAATAAGTATGTATTTATCATTGTCATACCAGTCGATGCTTATTTTTTACTTTTAAGAAGTTCCTCCTGTTAATAGAGACAGCCATTATAATATTTATGGTGGTTTGGTTTAGTTAGTTATAACAGAGATGTACTGTGCCCACCTGAAAGACACAGACACAACTATGTATTACCTATGTGTGTACTTACAATGCCTACTGCGTTAAATACATATTTTTTATGGTGTAACCACATTTTGTCAACCAAGAAGCCATAATGTGCAAACTAACTCTGTCTGAAAACAATACTTCAATTAAAGATGACAAGCTCTAATGAACACAGGTTTGGCATAATTGATTCAATCCTGTTGTTCATGTAACATTTTTAGTTTCTCTCTGTTCGCTGATGGATTTCAAGGCTATGGTGTACATAAATAAATTTCATTAGATATCTACTTAGATTTTTGAATTTAGTATTAAAATTTCCAAGTGGAGTCAGTTTATCTGCCTATTTTCTTATCTCACCTTTACCAAATTGCACAATAATACGCAAAATATCGCAAAGTATATTTTGCACAATTAAAAAATGGAGAAAGCAAATAATTACATGTCTGGCAAAGCTGCAGTTCTACACAATACATTTAAATATTTTCTAATTTTATCATTATATTTTACTTTGATTCAAGAAAAGTTCGTATCTGCTCAATATCAACAGGTGAGTAATAAAATAAAATATTTCGATCACCAATCCTGTCATTTTTTAATTTTCATATTAATTAAACTGACATTGTGGACAACTTTTGGTGTTTAAATGTTTAGAATATTTAAGAATTAAGAATTGCGTTTCTAACAAAATATTAGTGGTCAATTAAAAATGTAGTAAAACTAAATTAAAAGACTTTCAGCAATAAGTGTAACATTTTGTGTTAAAAATTGACATTAATATTTATACTATTTATTAAACTGAGTTTAAACCAATTGCAGGAGCTGGCACTGAAACAGGCACAATGCGGAGTGATAATGACGTTCGTCGAACAGTGCGTTGACGCCTATTGCAATATGAAATGCGGTGGCTTGTGCAATATAGTACCTTCTACAAATATCCCTGTGTGCATTTGCTACCCTAGTCAGGTAAAATTGTAAAACTGTAACAATGATGTTAATTGACATTAGCATTTAGTCAAAAATGTTTTTTTCTTTAAATAATATCTACGGATGATTCCTGTCACGCATTTAAATACAATTAAATATTATATTCCATTTAAACGATAAATTAATATTAATACTCAAACATCTATGTATAAACATTTTACTATAGAAAAATTATTGAGCCCACCCATTTTCTGCTATCCGTTTAATCCATTTTGTGATTATTAACTCTTAGTAGATATAACAATTTATTGAGTAATATTTATTATAAATTGAAAATTGAAAAATCTTTAGAAATCAAAGTTTCTTGTATTACAGAAGCATGTTGATATAACCCATTGCTATCAACCGGACACAGTGGGGAGCAATGACAACTCATTACTAGCCGAGGCTGCACTGTGTCAAGGAAATTGTAATGAAGCGGTTACAAGTATAAACCCAAAGATTTATTTCCTGTCTGCTGTATGCCAAGATTTGTCTCAGGGAGAGAAACCTTCTAGATATTGTGTCTGTGTCGGACATCACATAGGACATTTTCCTGCCTTCTTATCGGGTATCATTCCTGGAACTGCATATTCCAAATCTGCTTTGGCTTCTTCACAGTGAGCTTTACAATTTTTATTACAGAATCTATTCCTTGTGTATATACCTAAAATTATTATTCAATATAATATGTGTTATAGGTATATCTGGCAAAAATCAAATTGTAACCTAATTACTGTGTCTTTGTGACAAACTTCTAATGTTTGAAGTCAGTGTACATTAAATAAATGTATTTTCCCCCCTTTCCCTTATGTCATTATAAGGAATTTCCATTTAGATATTTTGAAAGACTGGTTAGTCGGTACAGTTTCAAAAATCCCAGTTTAAACCCCAAAGTCCTGGTTGAGAATCTCTACATACGTATGTATGGCTGCGGGACACATAGGCACGGGTGACGGGTAACCCTGTGCCTAGGCATATAGTTTCACTAGCATTTTTTTTTGAATTTTTGCAAGGAATCTTACCATGTTGATAATTTTGACTTATTTGATTAAAAACATTTCTCTCTTCTCAGTATTGTACAGTAAAATTAATATATCGCAGATACAATTATGCGGGTACCTTTTGTGTCAGCCCGCCCATTCATCATTCATCTGTCTTCTGTCTGTTCGACAACAACTTTTGAACGGTGCAACTTTTTTAAATTCTGCTTCGTAAATACTGGGTACCCATCTTACTTTTATGTCGCAGACACAGCCACCCCTTCGGTCGAGGGGGTCGCTTACCATATTTTGTAACATCTAAACATCTCAAAGCTTTTGAGTCCCATTAACGGATTTCAAGGCTTCTCCCCGAGGGATTTCCCCTCAAATATGCCAAAATCATTTACCCTACCTTGCCTATAACACTGACTAGAGCGTATCAAATCAGCTAAAATTTGTAAATCGATAACTTGGCTACTTTTTCGGAACAATAAAGAACAAAACATCCTTGTGGTTGATTCTCTACTCTACTTACATTCAACGATGCGAATGACTTTGATACGACATGCATACAGAAATAAAATAAAGATTAATTCCTTTCTAGATCTTCCTCGTCCGCTGTGCTCTTACCAGGCTCTAAACTTCCGGACAAAGAAGAGTTATCTGCCAGAAATGGCAAGATTTTGACACCTCTGACATCGTCGCTAACTTTATCTCCAACAGAAAAGAATATTACAAACGGGGAAGGAAAAGTCACTCCTTTATTTAAGTCTGATATGGAGAAACCTGACACTAGGAACACAAAAGCAAGGAGGAACTTAAACATAACTCCTGTCGCTAGTAACGGACCAGCTAATGCGGAATTGCTAAGTAACTGCTATTTCAACAGCTCAATTCTATCGCAATTCATCATAACAACGATTATTTATGTTTTTATATGACTAAGGTATTTATCTTCGTTAATGTTAGAAAGAAACTGATGATAATCCAGTCATTTTCGAACATAATCTTGGAGACAAAATTGTGGGTTGTAGTCGTAGTGTGGCTGGACTATTATTTAAATGTTAAATAGACACTAATTTTACAATCTGAAGTCTACCTCATGTTTTATTTTGCTGCTATCGCCCATGAAAGTTCTGTCTCTTGGTATTTTACATCATCACCAATTACAATTACAATTACATAACAATAAATTAATAAAGAAGTACAGAACAGGCGAAATAATTTGCTAGAATTTTTTAATTATTACCTTACGCATTGTAAATAAAATAAAATATAATCTTTGGCTTCGTTTAAATTTACGAGTTGGGATGATGATGGGATCCGGCTGATTACTTGGCGGTTCTGGGTTGGCGTGAAAAACGACGTTGTCGAAGTTGCCCACCAATTGTGTTGCCAAAAAGCTCAATATTTTTAATGGCTTCGGCGAGCATAGCAGTGATTTCCTTAAATAATAAGCAAACACTTAATTATTATAGGAAATATACGCCCAACGAAGAAAAATGTTGATAGATAGATATATTACGGTTATATTATAAGTGTAGCCTGGGTACCTTAAATTCGAAACCCACGGCAATGTCCATTGATGTTTGTCCATTTGGATTTTTGAAAGTTGGATCGGATCCGGCAGTAATAAGTTCCCGAACCATGTCAGTCTTTCCCATCGTAACAGCAGCCATTAACAGATTTTTCGTATTTGAACGATCCAGCGCATTTGCATTCCCACCCCGATGAAGTAGGATTTTCAGAACATCCACGGATTCTCCAACGATCACTGAAACAAGTAATAATTGCACAAATGTTCATAGAACTATCGAACTATTTACCTTTAAATCAATATAAACATTAATGCTTCTACAATCCAGTCCATAAAAAAGCTTACCAGCTCTCATTATTGGAGTCCATCCTGTCGAGTCGTATTGAGTTAATAGTGCTTCCGGAGATTTCTCTAGGGCAATTTCCACAACTCGTACATTCCCACTAGTTACAGCATGATGGATTGCAGTGCATCCATTTCTATAATTGAAAAATAAAAACAATTGAATTGCATAAATAAGAAATCAACATTTGGCAACAAACTAATAAAGGGATACACTTATTTAATTTTGGAAAACGTGCTAGAACTAATTTTTTGTCAATAATCTGCACAAATTGCAACTTGCACTCAGAAAAAACTTATCAATTGAGAAAAAAATACTACACCATTTAGTATATTATGTCGATATGGGTAAATAATTAACTTAGTATTTTGAATTTTAGAATATTTTGGTATAAGGAAGACTTTCTTGAATTAAAAAAATTGCTACTGAAAGACTAACCGATCAACGATACTCCAGTCAGCTCCACAATTAGAGAGAAGAGAAACAATTGCTGGATGTCCAGCAGCGCACGCCGTCATCAAAGCAGTCTTTTTATTTGAAACTGCAATAGCGTTAACGTTTGAACCAACTTGAAGTAGTGTCTTTACTAAAGAAAGATGTCCATCTTGACAAGCGTTCATTAAAGGAGTGAGTCCATTACGGTCATGAGATGCGACAAGATTCTTAATACTTGGTCCTCGGTAATTGTTACGCCTAATAAGAAAAGAAAAAATGTTTCAAACCTTTACTTTTACTGTTTATTATGTACAGTGTCCCCACAAATACTTTGGTATTGAATGTTGAACTGTCTATCTTAATACGTATTAATTATGCAACAATAATAATATATTTGTATTATATTAATATATCCTCCATAGTAATTAACTGTTTTAAAATTAACATACATGGTACCACCAATGATTCTCATCACCATATCTTCAGCATGCAGGGACACAGCTCTGTGCAAATCGTCAGCGTTTGGTGGTGATGCTGGAACAACATAAAACACAATTAAATTAATAGTGGGTCTATAAAAGTATATCCAGCTTGTAATTAAATAAATACAGCGGAATGGAATTCTAACCGTCAGTTGCAGCCGTAATGGAAGTGCCCCAAATCGAGTCAGCATTTTTCTTCATTCGAAATGTAATATTGGCATCTGGAGTCAAATTACTTACTTTACATTGCGTTTTAAACCCCCTTAAAAATAAAAGTACAAAATATTATTGACGTTTGACATTTGTTGACATGAATAAGCGAAAATATTTTGCTACAGCTGTTAGCAGAATACAGACAACAGAAAATACATTCATATTAACTATTCTTAGTACTTAATACCCAGAAATGTGCATTTTCTTTAAATGAAAATAATTGTAGGTCGAGAAGATGAATATTATTGTAGTTAAATATATTATTGATAATTACTTGTAAACAGTCGTCCAGTCTTCTTCTCTAGATCCAACCGTGTTCATCTGAACCTCGTACCAATCCTCTGTCTCAACTCCTCCGAAAATTCCTTTGCCATCCCTATTAATGCTCAGGTCCTGCGAAGAATCAAGTATTGGGGATTCATCGTTAATCGACCAAGTCAAGGTGACACTTTGATTAGTACGCTCCAAAACACGGAGACCGTTGTCCGCAATCCAAGGAATCTCCATTAAGCCGGAGCCAGGGCCAGGGGAGGATGGTTTTTTAACTTTTTGCGTAGAACTTCTCGGCATCATCTTGATTGTAGATGTAGATTATCCGTTGTGACCATTGGTGAATAATATATATGGTTTTCTAAAAACGATAATTATATTAATTAATATACAATACTAAACCTAAATAGAAGATATTCTTACAATTTACAATTAACTTACTTGAAAATCAGTCAAGCGACAGACTGGACTGGGAGAAGACGAGAAAGCTATTTGTATTCTCGCAAGAATGTTTGATCGAAGAGTTTCTTTGCTTCCTTGAGAATGAAAAGGAATGAAGTTTGTTTACACTTACACCAATGCTTTCGTATTCCTTCGTCACTATGACATTATCCTGACTTGGTCTTCGTACATACCCTATAGGTCCACATAAATGGGAGCATGGACCGACTGCCTATACCACTAGCATTCTCCGAATAAATGGCTATGGAATAATTAAATTGTTTTTACATCTTCAATCTTATACATGATTTATTGTTATTAAATTATTAACAAAATTGTCAAAATATGCCAAAATAGTTACTATTTACCTGTCATTCCCGAAAGATTAAGATTTCCTAAAACACTAACACTAGTAATTCGCCACAAATTACATCTCGTCATCGGAGGCATCCGAAAAAGTTGGCTTCTCGGCATTTAGGATTCTTGGAAATTTGACAAAACCACGCCCCCAACATAGCTCCGCCCCCGCTAAACTTGGAAATCTGGGAAGGAAACCCTGGAAAACTGGGAAGCCCTAGAAATCTGGGAAGTCTTGGCAATCGGGGAGCCCGGAAAATCTGGGAAGGGAAGCCCTCGCGCCTCGCCCCTTGCCCTCATAAATTTAAATTATTTAGTTTTCTAATTAATTGTCAACAGAATTAATTTACTTCATACATACAACGATACAAGATTGTTATGAATATTATTTAGTATAAATTAATTCACATTATTAAATTTGGGATAAAATCACAACACAATAAGCTACACTGGCAAATTTACTTGTGTTGCTGTGTTATAAATTGTAATGTAGTGAATTTCAATTTCAATTTGAAATTAAAATTACTAGTAGTTAGGGAGGCATTATTATTACTTCAGACTCAGAGTGCACAATACAGGTTAATAACATTTTTTTTACTTTTGGCAAATTGGCGTTTTCGAAAAAAACTTGGAAATTTTCGTACTTTTCGTGCCTGCCCCTTTCCACCCCCCCCCCCCCTGCCAACCTGCCAAGAAAATTTGGCATCCTGGTATCTAGGATTCTTGGAAGAAATTTTTTTCGGATGCCATCGATTTCGATCTTAGAAGGTTTCCCGGGATGCTCAATTTTGGTCTTGCGTATAGTATAGATAGGCAGTAACAACTAATCCTTGAAATTCTTTGGCTCCACAGTACCCCAGTAGCAGAGTTCGTAAACTCTCAACTCAAAACTCTTTTGAGAAGATTAGAAATTCACTTCTCTTCTCTCATTTTACGTGAGAAATGAGAGGTTTGAGTGAGAACTTAAGCGCCGTCCCTATGAGTATTGAGAGGTTTGAGTGAGAAGTTCATATTTTTAAAATGAGAGGTGAGAGGAAAGAGTGAGAAGCTAAGATTTTGCATATGAGAGAAGAGAGGTTTGAGTGAGAAGTACATATTTTACAAATGAGAGAAGAGAGGAAAGAGTGAGAAGCTAAAATTTTACATGAGAGAAGAGACGAGAGTGAGAGCCCGGAGTTTACTGAAATCCAAGATGTCTGCCTCTCACTCAAAACTCTTGGATTTTACGAACTCTGCCCAGTAGTCAAAAATGAGCGATTTACTGATTTACATATTTGGTGCTAAACTTTTACCTTGTCCTACCTAGTAACTTTTTATTTCTCGCGCTCGCCCCCAAAATTTTGAATTACGATTATAATTGAAAGAGATACTTGACTTCATAAGAAAACACCAATTAGCAGTGGAAATATTATATTCACTGGTATTTTGAAATATAATTGGGAGATTGGGACACTTCCTATTCTTCATCGATATGGCCACAAAATCGAACCGCGAAACGAATAATTCGAATATTTGTAATTGCAATATTTCCCGTTGCGCATTGGAATGCTTGCTTTGGTACAGTCTATAAGTGTGTGTTTCTTAATTTTTGGAAAGGCCTACAGTAAAACAAAGGCACAGACTGCGCAGTTCATAGAATGGCTTGAGTTTGGCGCCCTCCAGTCCAAACCAATTGCAAGTGCAGGCTGGGCTGAGCGGACCGAGCACAGAATTGTGTAGTTCGCTTTTGGTTTGTTGCTACTTTTGTTGCTGTTGGCTGTGCTTTTCCGTTCAGTTTCAGTTTCAGTCAGTATTCAGTATTAGTTAGTTGTTGTTAGTGTTAGTCCTGTATCCTGTTAGTATGCCAGTAAGCTCAGTCTTAAAAATAATAAATTAATCAGTATTAATATTAAAAAATCACTGTTTACAAGATCCCGTCAGCAACAATAAAACTATTCACGGGATCTCGTCAGCCACCGAAAGTTGTAAGTCAAACGTCAAATCCACCAGGCCAGGCACCAGGGGTCCCTCGTCCCTCACCGTTATGGCAGGCAAAACTGGAGAGATAGTCTACCCCACAGGGTGCCAAGAGGTTCAAGAGAATATGCAACTGGATGAATTGATTAGGAGACTTAAAGCGTTAGCTTCGCATTTCCAGGCCGTGGATCAGGAAGGATATGACACCGAACGATATATTCCATTAGCCTTTCATTTAGTTGAAGTCGGATTTTTGAACCACATCAGTAAAGATGTCCGACTGTTAATTGCTTGTTGTACTGCTGACATTCTCCGAATTTATGCACCTGAAGCCCCATACAAAGATTCGGAGTTAGTTAAGGTAAGGTAATTTTTGATTATAGACTTACTAATATCCTAAAAGATCAAAGATACTCATACATCATAACGATGAACGATGAATGAGTGTAAATAATGTGCTTTGGTGCTTTTCAGTTAACATTTATGAGCAATTCGCTCAATTTGCTTCGCTGCATCAGCCCGACAACAAACTATACTATAGTCATAGTGTAGACTAATTAATTGATGATTGATATTGGCAATCACAATCTCAATGCATAATCATTTCTAATCTGAATATTATCAAAATTGTGCCTTTTGTCCAGACAATCTTCTACTTTTTGATTCAACAACTGGATGGCTTGAAAAATCCGAAGGACCATGCTTTTAAAAGATATTTCTACCTTCTGGAGAATTTGGCTTACGTTAAATCATTTAACATGTGTATAGAATTGGAAGATTCTCAGATAATCTGCACTCTTTTTGAAACGTTTTTTAATGTTATCAAGTAATCACTAATCATTGATATTTAATATTTATATTGTTTGAGCAATAATATGAAAGATACTTTAAATGAGGATTAATAATTGATTTCGTTTTGTGTTATTGCAGCGATGACCACTCGGCAAAAGTCAAGTCGTTTATGCTGGACACCATGTGTCCATTGATTATGGACTCTGAAAGCGTCCCTGATGAGTTACTGACTGTGATTTTGAAAAATATCATCGAGCCGGTGAAATCTAAAAGAAAGTGGGCCTACAATCTTGCAAGAGATGTAGTCATTAGATGTTCCGAAATTTTGGAACCTTACATTCAAAATGTAAGTGTCAATTCGCAATCGCAAAAAAGATAATATTAACAGAATTAATTGAAATTATGCATAGTTGCATACTCTGTCACAAGTTTACTATTTTATATTACAGCTATTTAACCAATTGCTGATTTGCGGAATAAAGGAAGATTCTCCTTTGTTTACAATACAAAAAAGAGTAAGTTTGGAAAATTCTGAATATTTAATTACGAACTACTTACGTTTGCTATGTATTTACTCCCGTTATAGTTATTAATTACTACAATGTAATGTTTAAAAAATTTTGATTTTTGACTTTTTGCAGGTGTATGAACTGATTTATGAGTTGAATCAAATCTGTTCAAGCATTCTTCTCAGCGTTTTGCCCCAGCTGGAGTACAAACTCAAAAGTTCCAATGTGGAAGATCGAATGGGCTCCGTGTCTTTATTGGCAAGAATGTTTTCAGAAAAAGAGTCCTTTCTAGCTGTTCATCACAGCCAATTGTGGCAAGCATTTCTGGGAAGGTAAGTTATGCTTACTACTTTTTATATCTTCGACTTACTGTTTTATCGACAGTCGACATAATATGCTTTTAGGTCATATCTAGTAGCAATTGTAGATATTTTATTATATTTAAAAAGGAAATATACATAATCATAATATGGTTAATAAATTTTTACAAATGATATTCTCAGATTCAATGATATCGTTCCAGCCATAAGGATCAAGTGTGTTCAGCACTCGATGCATTTTTGGATTAATCATCCAGAACTTAGAGCAGATATCGTTGCCATCTTGAAGGTACATTTTGGTTTCTCTCAAAATTGTATACGTAGTTGCAAAACAGAATGTACTTAATATAATTAAGTAATACTATATGTTTTTGCAGACAAGACAGCATGATGCGGACGAAAATGTGAGGTTGGAGGTAGTAAAATCCATCGCAGCAACCGCTAAATGTAATTTTGAAATTGTAGGCCAGAGCGAGGATTTGCTAAATTACGTAAAGGAGCGAACATTGGATAAAAAGGTAACTTTTTTTAATAGATTAATTTTTTGCCTGTAATATATCTTGTATATATCTGTATATAAAAATGTACGTATTTATTTTTCTTCTGAAATTCATAATTCAATAAGGGCAATGCTTATTTAAAGATTATATTTTCAAATAGTTTAAAATCCGAAAAGAAGCTCTCCAAGGCTTGGCTCTAATTTACAAAACCCATTTGACTATTGATTATGTCCCTAAAGCCACCCTTGAAGCTGTGTCGTGGATGAAAGACAGAATTCTGCACAGCTATTACTTGACGTCACTCGAGGATCGAATTTTGGTGGAGCGATTGCTCAACAGTTGTCTGGTACCTTATCAGCTAAAACCGAAGGATAGAATGCTTAAAGTTTTGTATTTGTACGCCACCCTTGACCCAAGTGCTTCGAAAGCTTTTGTGGAAATTCAAAAAACGCATCTTAGGTATCTAATTAATCACACAAAGATAAATATTATTATGCACCGAATCAAATATTAATTTTTGATATTGATTATTGATTTTACTTTATCTCTTTTTCAGTGTTCGCAAAAATCTTAACGAATTCTTGGTCTGCATTCGAAATCGTGACGACGACCCGGATTTTGAGCAGCATATAAATTTACGAATTTCTCAGCTAAGCAAATTTCTACCGGACATGGTCAAGGCTTCGGAATTTTTGTGCACATTTTTTGCAGACCTACAACGCGATGCGGAGATGATGAAAGCGGTAGAACAATTATTAGGGAACGCAGCAGATTGTAAAACCTCTGTGGAAAAGACAGTTAGTTCTCCATGCATTGTATATACAATTCTTTGTGAATATTTGTAGTTCTGAAATTAATTGCATTATTTTATTTTAGAATTTTGTTTTAAAAAAGCTGGGTTCTCCTGTAATGACAAATTTGTACTACAAGACCGTTAAATGTTTGCTCGAGAGGGCATCGTCAGTTCTATTCGACAAGATGGCCATATCGGTACTTGTTAATTATTTTGTTTTGCACTATATAGCTTTATTATACTAAAAAATTAATTTTTTATTCATAGAAACTATTGGGGATCCTCCAGGATATAATTCATGGAAATGAGGAAACACTGAAAGCTATTGGTTGCGATAAGAAGACTGGAATCTCAAAGGGATTCTATCTGCTTGGTGTAAGTTAACCATTTAATTACATTTTTTAATTGTATTTGGATTTCAATGTGAACTCATAAATATTAAATGTGATTGCACTGTTTTGTGTTTTATTTACTTCAGGTATTGGCCTATGTATTCCCAGCGCACTTCGATGAACCAAGCTCGGTAGAAATTTTAATACAAATGCTGGCTGATGTTAGCGAAGACATCCAGCCACTAATATTAAAAGCGTTAACCTACGTGGGAAAATACGTTTCTATCGGTAAAATATTTCTTTCTTCTGATAATTTTCTCTGATAAAATTATTTCAAGACGTGGAAAATATTATTTTTAATATTTTGTAAAAGGCTCGTCGTACGAAAGTTTGGGTGGTCCTTTGGTATCCACGTGTCAAGAAATATTGTCTAGAGGGACACCGAAGCAAGGGAAGGAGGCGATCCGTTGTCTCCATGTGCATACGAAGGCGGAAGACAGATTGGAGACATTCTCCATAATTATTGAAGACTTAAAACAAGATTTGTTCCCAAAGAATTCCAATTATCGGACGGCTATCGTTGCATTGGGACATATTGCTTTCCTAATGCCTGAAGCATTTCAAGAAGTTATGAAAAACATCGTCGCTCAAAAAGTAAAATTGTAAATATGGGAATGGAATAATGGGAAAATATTTTTATTTAAAATTTTGAATTTTTAAAGATTGTTAAAGAACTTTTGGTAAATCCACAACGAAGCGTAGGGGACGGGAGGAAGACTGGTAATTGGTGTGAGGAAGAAGATCTTCCTAAACTTACTCGGTCTATGGTAAAAATTTAAATGTATTTTTATTTCGTAGCATAATTGTCCTACACCCCAAATATTTTATTTTAAGATGAATGCATAATACTTTGTCATAGATGGCTGGAATGAAAACTGTAGTTCGTTGGCTACTTGGCCTACAGGTAGACTTAAAATGCGCTGCCAAAACATTCAAAATGTTGACCGCTTTTGTGGAGACGGGAGGAGAATTTATAAATTCTAAAGTAGCGTTTAGGTAATATAAAATAATACTTCTACACTCTACTATTAACTTTGTGCATTTCCTTGTATATGTTTTGTAAATTGTTTGTAATCTGCAGTGCAATTATATTATTATTAATGGTAGGTTTTACAATATAAGTTCGTAATTACTAATAAATAATTTAGTTCGGTAAACTGTTATTGTAAATCAACTTTGTAAATAATGGCCCTAATTTTGGTTAATTTTTATAGTGACGCCGAAAAATCGTGGCTTCGTCTGACTGCTGGGTGCTGTATGCTGAAAATTTGCGAGCAAAAAGGTGTTGGGGATCAGTTTTCAGCCATTCAGTTTTTCACCTTGTCAAAATTAATGAATGTAATACAAAAGCTACACATTTTATTATAAGTAGTTATTACTACATAGCTAGTCTACATTGTATTATTTAATTATTCTAGTTTATTAATATACAAAAAGTACTATAATTTAAAAAACGTTTGTGTACATAGAATGAAGTTCCAGAAATTCGTTCCCGCTTTGCGTTTAAGCTTCATTGCGGTCTCTCCCGAGGAATTCCAAACAGGTAAAAATACCAAAAATCTCATGCCTTTAAATATTGCTTTGATTTTAAGTTCAAAAATGTTAATTGTTTATTTAGATGTTTGCCATTGGATTTTATGGGATTTTACTCCCTTGCTGGCTATGACAGTGACAAGAGTCACAAAAATACCGTCAAGACCTACGTGGCTAGTGACATTAGCAAAAGGCGTGAGTATATTAAGGCACTAAAGATCGCAGCTGCAGAAAGGGCCGTAGAGCAACTTCCGCGTATTATGCCTGACTACATGCTCGTGTTCTCGATTGCAGTTCTTTCACATAATCCTAGATTTACATCCTACGATGATGTGGATCAATTGGTAAATATTTTTACTTCACCGCGTTAACTAGTTGCTTAAATACTTTAATAACATAATTAGATTGATTATTTTATATTTTAATTTCTCCAGGAACAAATCAAAAACTGCTTATGGTTTATATTGGAGCCACTGATTATCAAATCTGAAAGCTATTCCTTCGGATTCTACAAAAATATGCTTGAGCGTGTGAAAAACCATAAAGATGCCCTGGACCCTGAAAATGACGACGCTAATTTTGTAAGTCGCATTTAAGTTAATACATATAGAAGGTTTATAGAAAATAATTTTTTAACTTTATAAGTATACGTAATGCAAATGCAAAATAATTTCTTTGTAGAAGATCTATGCTGTCTGCGACCTTGCTCTAGGATTAATTATGCAAAAGGGTACAATCTTTGAAATAAAGATCGACGATACGGAACCCAGGATTCCACAAATGTATTTTAAGCACCATCAAGATCCATTTCACTCCAATAGGCACGTCTTCGTTCAGAATTTCAAAACTTTAAATTAAAAATAAAAGGATTTTGTACCCTTAGAGGAAAGTTGATATTTTTCTTATGTTTAGGAGATCGTACGTACCCGATAAAATGCTACTAAAAAGGAGGAGTGGCAGTGGAATTGTCCAACCTTGGGCAGGTGGCAAACGAAAGAAGACACAAAAAGTGGTTGGTGTCGTAAACTATAATTATGAAGCATTTAAAATATCTGGACATCGTAATTTTTGTCTATAATTATTTAAAAATTTCTTAATTTTTTGTTTCACACACCAGTGAAATACATTAATACGAAAAATAATTCTAATGCCATTGTTTTTGTATTATTATAGGATGCCTTTGGAAACGTGTGTATTGACGCGGAGGTACTTAACCTTACAATATTAGTGTATTATTATTTCGTTCATTATTTATTTATTTAACAATAATATTAGTAAAACAGTTTTTAATTTTTAATGATTTTGTATTTTATTATAGCCAACAGATGCAAGAGAGACGATTCAGGACCAGAACGATACGCCCATCCCTTCGTCATCCTCCAGTACTGGAACTTCAACTGCATCCAGTAGCAAATCCAACTTTTAGCTTTAGCATTACCACATTCTTGAATTCATAATCAGGAAGTAAAATGCTCTGAAAGCATACAATCTGTCCATTGAATAATTAAATTCATTCAATTTCAAATGTTCTATAGAAGAGCATACAATCTGTCCAGTGAATTATTAAATTCATTTAATTTCAAATGTTCTTTATGAGAGCTTACAATCTGTCCAGTGAATTATTAAATTACAAATATTGTATATAAGAGCGTACAATCTGTCCAATGAATTATTATTATTTTTGATGTTAACTACTACTCGTAAATAAAGAGCAATAAAATGTAATTGTATTACTGTTAAAAATAAGACATATCGCAATATAAAGGTAGTTTAAACATTATTTTAGTTTTAAGACAAAATATTAAATAGTTCACGCAAAAATTACGCTATTTGTAGATGCATTGATGGGACAGCCAAGTTCTGCTTAAAAGAGAAACTTTCGCGGAAAATTGACTGGAAAAATAGTTTCCAAAATAGAATCTCACCTCAATACACAATAAGCTACAACAACATAATACAATAAAACATTAAAAACATATGATACCAAATGCACACTGCCTTGATAACGTACAAAATAAAAATATTGACTATTGACACGAGGATAATTATGCATTTTAACATGTAAACATGTAACCACTAAAGATTGTCTGCACGAGTTTCTGGGAAAACTAGGAGCAACATCGTAAATGTACAACGTATGAACATGCTTAATATAATTATATTGTATGGTGTAATTTATAGATTAGAAGAGGTGCATAATCTAAGGAAGCTTTTGCACAAGAAACGAAATTTAAAATGTCCGTTGTTTGCCGACTTGACCTTTTAACTATAAGAATATGTTTACTCAAACAAAAGAAAGAAGTATTTATTAAATAAACTATTTACATAATGATATTGCTGGAGAATCCTATAATACTATTATGTTTATAGCGGTTTTCCTTTCTAATCCAATCCATTGTTGATTGAATACTGTATTATAAAGTAATGCTACTGTTTCTTATAGTTGAAATAACTTCAACATGTGCAGTATTATGACTTATATATTTATTATTTAATATACTTTACATGCACAGTTGCTGGAGGAAATGCTTATTCAGATATCATAATATTATGTAACCATAAAGACGATACAGCGATTTTGTTTAGCGATTTTGAGGGAAGAGGAACGTAAATTATTTCCCCAATGGGTTTCTCCTATTGCGTAACTCAGGAAAATATTTTGAGTTTTGAATTCCTTGTTTGTGTTTAGCTTAAATATTAAAATCCGAGATTTCTGAAGTACACAAACATTTGGCAATGTTTTGTGGCTTTAGAAGCAACTAACATATAATATCCTTTGACTTTTAATTAATTTGAAAAATGAGTGGAAACTTTACAAATTTCACTGACTCTGATGCAGAAGCCGAAAGTAGCATTTACACTTATGTCGATATAATTATTCTTGCTATTGGCTTTCTGGGATTAGTGGGGAATATCTTAACATT
>JAQFYC010002418.1:0-25806 GCA_034694165.1 Tomocerus mixtus
TGTGACCCATTTTTGTCTAACTTGTACTGGTGACCCGTTCTCCTATCCGTGCTACCCATCGAGTCCCCCTTAAAGAAGTATATAAATTCTCCCCTAATTATTAATTAAGTACATTGGATTATCATTAGTGTGTTGTAGTGTAGATGTTAATGTGTGGGACATTGTAACGGATGTAACGTAACTTTACAGGACGATGACATGCAATTAATATTGTGTAATCGTAACATTTGGGATTATCAGTGGAGCAGCGGAGGATCCGAGGATCCCCTATTTAGTATTATAAATTATTGTAAGATTATGCTCGTTCAGTGCTTTAATATTAATATCTTCCGTTTCCAGTATATTTTAATAATTAGAGTGTCCAAATATGACACCATGATGATTGGGCTAATGCTTTCAAAACAAAGGAATTATGATACTGCTATGTTGTATAGGTAGAAGTGATATAGTATCACCTCTTTATTGGTATTCAATTATTAACGGCGAATTATAACAATCGAAACTGAGACAAAAAAGCATGTACAGAAGTAATATTTAATGCAGCGTACGTAAAGGTGCCAGAAATGAAGACAGTGTAAAGGTACGAATACAGACAATAGCTTAATAAGTACAGTCTGTGTATGCAACTGGGTCAAATATTTTTGAGTGTATCAAGCCATTCCTTGATTAATGCATCCCATTTTTATTAATTCTAAGGGAGTGTAATATAAATGATATCTAAGGTGTGAAGGGGGATGAAGGCACCACGGAAATTGACGAAGATTGGACACAAGTGGGAAATTGTCCAAAATGGGCCAAACTTTTGTGACATTGGTACAGTACTAAATTACATTAATAAACACAAGTATGGAAATGAAAAAACTTTATTGATTAATTCATACACGAGAAAACACGATCAAACTGAAGTTCAACCTTTATCCCCAAATCCTCCCACAATAATATTGATAAGTTAACAATTAGGTAGTTGAAAGTGGACCCATACAAGAAATTGCCGATTTACCCATAAATTCTTAACCTGAATCCAATGAATCTCACCCCAAAATTCCAATTATTATATACTTCGTGTATGTTTTGGAACTAATACCAATAAAACGGCGGTGGACCAGGTGGACGACCGCCAAAGTTAGCGCCAGGTGGAGGACCTCCAAAGTTAGGGCCAGGTCCCCCTCCCCATCCTGGACCTGGACCGGGTCTTCCTCCACCACCTCCAGGCTTCTTGTTTTTGTCTTTTCCTTTTTCCTTATCTTTATCCTTGTCCTTATCTTTGTCCTTAAATAAACCGAAAAATCCCTCTTTGATTTTATTCCATTTGTCTTTTCCACCTCCATCTCCTCCACCCCCTCCTTGAGGAGGATAAGGTTGCGGGGGACCGTAACCGCCGCCGCCTCCATAATCTGGGTAGTATGGCGGCGGGCCATAGTAAGGAGCTGTTCCTCCGAATCCTCCACCCCCGCCTGGTTTCTTATTTTTGTCTTTTCCTTTATTTTTGTCCTTGTCTTTATTGTTCATCTGTTTATGCTTATGCTTTCCACCACCACCACCCTGTCCTGGAGGTCCTCCTGGTCCTGGTCCGTAGGGTCCACCTCCATAATTAGGTGGTCCTCCATACGAGTAATAATCCTGTAAAACTTGGTTTTCATCTACATTATTGTCGTAGTAGTAGTAATAATCAGGGTTCGTGTATTCGTAATCGTAGTCACTATCACCGTCGTATCCATCTTCATCTTGAATAATAAAATTTTCTGCGGACAGATCTGCATCTTTCAGCCTTATTTTTATTTCATCTGCTGGTTCATCATGTTGTGGATGTTCAGCCTCAGCCTCTGAATGACTTAGATTTTCTTTATGATGATCCTCAATTTCATTGGATTCTTCATTCACATCATTTTGTGCTGATGAAACTGGAATCGTTGGAATTGATGTTTCTACACTGTTCTATTTACAAAAAAGAAATATAATATTTTAGCACATATAATATATAAATGTATATACACCTACTACGACCTATCTACTTCTTAAATTGATAGTTAAATGCTATACTACAATTAAATACATACAATTATTGAAAACTCAAATTCTGAATCAAATTACTAATACTAAATTCTAGATAAACAATTTACATAGCAAAAATTGCCTTACCTCGACTTGGTTCTCATTTTCGCTCGCTAAAATGAGATGGGCTGTCAAGAAGATGTAAAATAATTTCACGAGAATCATTGTTACTCGATTTAACTAAACATTTCTCCTTGTTTATTTTAGTAAATGGGAAGCGAAGAGACTAGTAATTAGACTGAATTCAAAACGAAGACTGAATTGAACTTAAGTTGTACTCTGAGTGCATGTAAATTGCAAATTAACTGTATAAATACCTACATACATAATACTATCGTGCATTACAATACCACAATATAACTATAATAGTAAGATGCAATGTAGTTCAATTTGTGCCAATTTACGGTTGTTTGCTCGCGACTATTTGTGAGTAATACCTTCCTTTCCCGATTGATAAAAATATTACGGAGGACGCATGATAGGGTTATGACACACTATGCATGGGAAATAATCTTTTAGTGGAAGAGGAAATGTTATGCTAAAGCTCCGTAAATTGTCCTTAAACTGGTTTGAACTGACATGTTACACTTATTTATGCTAAATGAAATACAAATATGTACGAATATGCAAACCTACTCAGCCTAAGTAGACACATACAATGAACAATTATGATTATGAATGATGTTAGAAATAAAAACTCATAAGTTTACAGTTATTTACTACTATATCGATCTACTAAAACTTAATAAGACATGTATTCAAGCAATCATCTAGATAAATAGTTTTATAAATAATAATAAGTACCTAATAAGTTATTTGTTCGTTGTTATTTGCATCTAAGTGTGTGCGCTATGAAGAATGTGCAGTTGTATATTGTACTGTTAAGATTTGTAAAGGATT
Organism: Tomocerus mixtus; assembly: GCA_034694165.1. NCBI lineage: Eukaryota > Metazoa > Arthropoda > Collembola > Entomobryomorpha > Tomoceridae > Tomocerus > Tomocerus mixtus. The sequence goes on from JAQFYC010002418.1 coordinate 2,953, forward strand.
GCAGAATTGTATGAGTCCCTTCGGAATATACCTATATATGTACAGCATTGTCATACGATACGGTACAAACGTCAAAGTTATAATGCAAGCACTAAATAAATACAAAGTCAAAAATTCTACGACATTGTTTAAATGCATCTTTATCTAGCACGATGAGTGCCTAGGTTGATTGTTCAAAGCTTGTCGTAGGCACATGCTGTTAATGTAATGGAAGGAAGTGGTACTAACAAAACCTACCTCTATGCAAATCTCTCATTTACTCATTTACATTTATTTATCTCATTTTGTATTACTACTTTTGCACGTTCGCGTAAACAGATATTGAACTTCTGGTGGCACATTACATTCATTAAAGAAAATTTTTGCACTTTTGAGAATTTTATAACCATAACGCTTTACATAGTGACAATATTAACAGAATTCATTAATAGAAGTACAGTATCTATCACATCATGGATTTATTACTCAACTCTTACAACTTCACAAATGATGATTACTACATTACTTGATTACAGTAATAACTAGGTACTTAACTACCACAACCAAGATCTAACGTAATTAAATTATCCTAGAATATAGTAGTAGCAAGTATTAATTAGTGGTACAGGTAGGCAGATTCTTTTAATTACTGATGTTACGTGTAGTTGTAGGATTTGTATTATTTAAAAGAATATAATGGGGAAATGGCAGTCAATTGCTCCAATGACATCCTCAACTTTGATCTCATCTCCGTCAAGATTTGTAAATAGCTTCACTTGAAAACACTGATAACCAACTTTATATCTTACATAATATTTCATTCCCATTCCTGGAATAGCTTCAGCTTTGTATGAAATTGCTGTGAACTTCAATTGAGGAATAGCCCACAGCAGATTTTCCACATGATCCTCATGAATGAAAACTGTGTACGTTGAGATTCGATGTGCAACCGCATCTTTAATTGACGGCAAAGCAGGTTCCAAAACTTTTTCGGTGGCTTTGTCCATCAGATATTCTTGGACTTCTGCTCCTCTATGTATGGCTGCCATTCCCTGAAAATAATAGCATGGTAAATGTATTTGCTAATTCATTACCAATATTCATATAAAATATTTATAAACATTCTATCTAAAAAATATCCTTCAATACAGCTTTGCAGTATTTAAACCTTTATGATGTCCACAAAGCAGTAATATCAATTATAGCTGAGATATGTAGTTAAAAAGTCATACCTCCTTGTCAATATTAGTGAAAAATGGCTGTTGTTGGTGACTTTGCGGGAGTCCATCAACAATTAACACTAAAATCTCGAAATATAGTATTACAGAAAGAAACGGGAAATTACTAAAGTTCCACTTCCACATATTCAATTTTACGAACTGCTAGAGAATAGAGATGATTTCAAATGAAGAGGAATTTTGTAAATGATACCAAAAGTGAATTGCGATGGTATTTATCCATAATTTCTAACTCACCTTCGCTGAACAGCTCAAAGACGATAATAAACACATCTACATCAACAACAATCCTTCTTAAGTGTTTGTTATCGCTTGTAAGAAGAATCTGTGTCAAAGGCCTTTGAAATAGTACCTATGGCATGGCCTCTTATGTGTAATTCAATGTTTGTATGCAAGTAATACTGAGTCTGAATTAAACAAACAATTTGATATTTCGGTCGGTATGTAACTATGTATTATGTATGTATGTATTGTATGTGAATACTAAAAGGTAGAACTGGAAATTTAATATGAGATGGATGATATGAGATGAGATGATAGATTTCCAAAGGTCACCATAATCATCTGTAAATAAACTAACTAACTCGATAAATATTTAATTTTTCTTGGTGTATTTTATAACCTAGATTTTGATTTGTGTAGAATGTGGAGTGTAGATTATCTGTATTAAGACTGCTATCAAATAGAGATGATACATAATAGTATTTCTAGGCATGTACAAGCTGGGGCTTTCTGGATTAAGAAGCCTTATGTTAACTAAAAAACTCAATGAATAAAACGGTTCCCTATTTACTGCAACAATCTGGATGATCAGAAATAATAAATCAATTAGAAACACAACATGTCGATGCAATATAAAAATTTATTCGGTCATTTGAATCAATTTATCAACTCCGTTACTTACACACATTAGACAATAGGAAATTTAGAATTTGTATTAACGGATAATGGAGATGGCAACTTTTATAATTACTTAGTATACTTTGTTGGAAAGTGATAATAAATCGTTACTAAAAAGTATTGATAGGTTGCTCACAAGTAAATGGTCCCTGCAGCCCTTCATATGTAACTTCGACCGGAGGAAGGGTTTCGAATAATTTAACAACATAGCAATGAAATCCTATACCAGTAGTGATAAAGCGATTTCTCCCGTTTTCAACTGGGAAGTATATCATTTTTTGAGGGACCAAATTTAACATTTGCATGGAATTTTTAAAATTCCCTACATATTCAGGCAGTATTATATCCTTATTATTCTGTATAACTATGTTTGTGATCTCGTCCGTGATTATATTCTCGAATTTTTTAATTTGACGTTTGTCATCCTCTGTAACATCTTCTTCAACATTCAATCCAAATCCAGGATCTCCACCAAAATTCAAACCTCCAGGAACCGGGTCCTTAAGAAAATAATTCATTTCACAATTCCACGCATAAAGTTTTACTAATAAACAGTTTAGTTGATTTACATGCAAATTGGCTTTAAAAATTTAATCTCTCTTACAATGTGAGGTTGTTGTATTCCCTCAGGTCTCATATCTTGATACGCTAAACCCTCCTCAACATTACCCTATGCATGAAAAAATTTAGAACAGGTGTAAGTTATTTTTCAAATTACTTGTGTTCGAACAAGAAGACTAGAATACTGTAATTCCCTTACCCCCGGAGCACTGTCTGCATATCCAAGAGCACTTGGAGTATCTCCTACTTGCTGTATGAGAAAATTTGAAGAAAACGATATTAGTGATTTACCAATTCTTCCTAAATGCCAGACCCCCACAACATAATATCCATAATATAATTAATATATTAATTACAACTTGCTATTTTGAGGATTATTTATAGGTTATATTATTTGTCTGAAAATCATATTAACATAAAATATCATATATCTAACAACCATCAGAAGTCAGAGACAAAATCGTGAGCAAAATACGCTAAAATATTTGCAACAGTAATTGCATTTTATATGTATTTTCGGGGAATATATTTATAAGATTATTGTTGCTTACATCTTCAGCAGTTACACGTTGTCCTTCTAGTTGTGCCTGTATTAGAAAAATATTGACATTATTACCATATTTATATTTTCATAATAGTTAAATATAAATGGATCTTATGGCATAAGCTTTAACAGTCAATGCTTCTATCTATTGAAAATGGTTAACACATTAAGTATCTTACAAGTGCAAGAGGAGCTTTTCTTAGGGTTGGCTCCTGCTGCGGCCGTAAGCCCGGAAAATTTGTACGGGGTGGATAACCTGGATTACCAGGTTGATTGGAGTACGCATGGATTATTTCGCCGACACCCGGACGATATGGTTGTTCAGAATATTCGTTGAGTGCAATCGGACGATCTGGTTGTTGAGAAAATCCGTTGAATGCATTCGGACCATCTGATTGTCCAGAAAATCCGTTGAATGAACTCGGACGATCTGGTTGTCCAGAAAATCCGTTGAATGAACTCGGACGATCTGGTTGTCCAGAAAATCCGTTGAATGAACTCGGACGATCTGGTTGTCCAGAAAATCCGTTGAATGCACTTGCCAACACAGATGTGGCTAACGCTCCAACAATGTAGAGTAACGTAATCAAGGAAAACTGCATATTTTTAAGATTATATGAAGTTTATGTAACTGAACTTGACCTTTGGACAGAGAAGCGTCCACCTTGCGTTTGAAATTCACTTGCAAGTTTACACAGGTATTTATACAATCGTCGGAATCTTTGTATAAGCAAATGAGTCTTCCATCTTATATACATTTTTTAGGTTTAATAATTTAGGTACGTTGGTGGACTGTAGTGAAATGTACAAATGTGGAGTATTATGAAAAAGAAACGCATAGTGTTACGTAGTAAATCCCATAAATCCAGCACCTATAATATTCGTCCTATATCTATGAATAAATACTGGGTCATGTCTCCTACCTATGGAATGACCTAACCTAAATACAAACAAACAAATAATGTAATATCTGTATCACATACATATTATTTACACTTTAAGTGCACCTGTGAGACTATACATTACGGCATTTGTGGGAAAATAAATGACTTTAGAAGTTCTTCCACCTGCAATTGCATAATAAGGTTTGCTCCCTACCTTATGACATTATTAACTAGAACCATGTAGGATGTAGTAAGTGCTGTTGAAAGAATCTTGTTTTTGTCCTCTTTCCTTCCTTATTGGATAACACAGAAAAGTATTTATTTGATAGGTCCGATGAAATGTCAGTGTCACACCAATTCTTGCTGAACATCGGTTATCTATCTGCTCAACTCAATAACCCTAGAAAAGGACCTTAAAGGAAAGGACGCCCAAACCCAGAAATTGCCTATTATATTGACATAAGGCTCCAATATAATTGCATAATGAATACTTTGTCTTTTCATAATATTTACCTATCCTAGCGTTACAAGATTAAGGCTACCTCAACATCGATGTCAGGGTTATGTTGAAGATATCTTCTAAAGAGTAGTTCGTGTATTAGTGCCCCAGATACTAATACCATTTCAAGGCTATAGCCTTACAAGCACTTCCTATAGAAATGATATTCAAGAACGGTGCTAGTGCAACATATAGGTATCCATACTGCCTCTTATGTGCAGTTCCAGAAAATATTTAATTACTATGTACTTTCCTTGTAGTACCTTATTGTGGCTCAGTATTGAAATATTTATTGAAATTTCTTTATAATCCGCATCTTATTCATTTTAACTTTAATTAGATAGGGTACTTTGTATTAGGAGGAGGTGGACGTATATTTTGTAATGACAGTTAGTAAATTCATTAATTTACTAAGGAGTTTGTGTTTAATTTTTTGTATACAAATTATGGCCCTCTGATTCAGTAGGTACAATATATCTAAAATTATCAATGAAAGACTACCAAACTTAAGTTACATTAACTAGCGTACCTAAACTTACGAGCCTATGTGTGTGTCCATTCAAATAAAATTAATAATACAACCAGGGAGATGCACACATGTGACACGCAATATGAAACAATGAATAGTATTTATTTGTTCAACAGATTAGTACAGTTACCAAAGTAGTTTTCGTGAATCAAATTACAGTTACACTATATTACTATAATATACGGCCAGTAATGCATAAATAATGTTAAATATTACATAAATTTTTATTATATTTTGTTACTGCTGCAGCACTATGCATATCAGAATGCGTAAGGAAAAGAGTATTTAGCAGGTCAAGGTCTCAATGCATATTTGTAGTTATTTAGGTCTCCAATGTCATTTGAGTTCACTTCGTTGATTATATTGAGATGTACTTCTGGTGCCCTTTTATTTCGCTCGAAGTTGAAGTTTATGGGATATTGCATAGCAGGATTCACCACAGTGTTGCTCTGTAGTTTAGTACTCCTTTTGTTGGCACCTTTATACTCCCAACCATTTGTGAATGGCAAGGGTACGTTGTTATATTCTTTAGTCATATCTCGAGTATCCCTTAGACGCGGAACGAATTCTCTGACCATCGGGCCCCTTTGTTCATGATGTAAACAAGTTTTATGACAAGGAAATGATCTACGAACTCTCGACTTGGTATCTAACTTGGAGAATAGGATATCGTTTGCTGTAATATAAAAGTACGCACACTAATAAGTGTCAAATTACTTAATTTAAATTGATTGCAAAAGTATATTTTACTTAAATGAGTAGTTTAAGTAGTGAATTGTGTAGTTTTACATTACCAGAATTTCCTTGAACAGTATAAATGATTGTAGCCATTAATAAAAGTAGTTTGAACATTATGGGTAGCTTTAGATATGAAACTACAATTATATTGAGTTATATTTTTACTGATTTTCCGATGTGAACTTGAACAGTATTAACTAAGTACATACAATAGAACACGCTGAAAAACGTGTAATGAAATGAAAAGTGTAAATACAAGCATTCTATCCATCTTCCATAAAGTAGGGCATCGTCACATACTACAGACTTTCATATTGCATTGTTTTTATTTTGAATATTAAACAAAGGCGAGAGTTTGAAACTTTAATGTAACGTAAACGAAAGAAACGAAAGTTTTTAAAAAATAAAAATAAAGCATGCTTTACAATAAAATAACGTATATGATGTGATATGGATTATTTGCTCGTCGAGCGCATTCAATAAAAATCTAATTAATAAATCAATACAATAAATATTTTAGTTTGTAAACTAGGTAGGTATCTGCACATATAATACTTAATTAAATAATTCCAAAATAATGCTAACAATATGCTGTCGCGTAACTCAAAATAATAATTTATTTTTAATTCTTCGAAAATATTTAATTTATACACAGACTAATGAATAATTTTATTTTTAAAGTGTAGAAATGTTTTTAATGTTCGGTAAAGAAGATAGCAGTGCGAGCCCTTGTGATGAAACCTGTTTAAATGGAATTATTTTCTTAATTTCGGCTTAGATACATTGAATAATCAAAATCATTATTTTCTATGAAATACTAATAATATAATTTCCACTAAACGCATGTTTAAAATACCAAAGTTCGCTCTAAATGAATTGAGAAAAGCTTGTTGAGTTCCATAAATCCGTAACACACGGAATAATCAGTAACACCTCGCCCATAATCGTGCCAAGATTCGATTGTAACCTTTTCTAAATCTGAATTCAAAAACAATTAAACTTAATAGGATAAATAACCTGTAACAAGGTAAATGGAGTTATCAAAATAAAAATAAAACCTTTCAAAGCTCCAATAAACGGAAAATGTCTATCTTCCTCAGAAACATTATGCCCACTTTTCAAAACGTCCAGAGGGATCCCTGTAATTCCTTCATCGCTGAGAGTACTTCGATGTAAATTATAATTGTCCAGATAAATTATTGCAGTAAAATATATTTCTTTTAGTTTTTTCAGTCCTGAAAAAATAACTCGGACCATTACGTCATCAACACGTAATTTTAGGTATGTCAGTTCAGGAAACCATTTGACGAGTTTCCGAACACATTCAAATGTGACCAAAGGCTCTATAGTCAGTTCTTGAAGAGTTTCATTTGGTTTCATGTGAAGATTACATAATGTATTTTCTATTATGTCAGTATCTTGTAATTGTCTATAATCTCTGATACTGATTTTCAGAGCTTTCAGTTTTGGCATCGCATTTGTAGAACTATTCATGATAAAATTTAAATCGTATACAAATTTGTCTGAAATGTCAAGACGAGTGAGATTACTAAGATTTAAAGAAGGAGCAAAAGTAAAACGGTTGTTCTGAAAAGGATAGCGACGTAATTGCAATTTCTGGAGCGTTTTTCTATATTTTTGCAAAAGAATCTCCAAATTGAGAAAATCTACTTCAAAGCTGATCTCAAGTGCAAGTGCAGTCAGTGGAAGGAATAAATCCGTTATCTTTTCGAGATGTTCATTACCCGGAGAATCCGATGCTATTTCCCTATTCAAATCATACGTACTTTTAAAATATCATATTTTTCACAATTGATAATATGAGAGAAATGCGATTTGTATATTGATTACTCGTTCAGAATTTGCATAGAATAAATTTGCAAAGCGTTTTCATGTATTTTTCTGCATACTGATATGGAGTCGAGAATCTCATGTAATTGAGCAGCAGGAATCCCTACAAGTTCCATTTCCTATGGCACGAAAAAGATATAAATATAAGTAGGTCAAATATTGGAGAATACTTATACTGCTGTTAAGTCATAGTTTTACATTCGAAATGAACCTTTAGGTGCGAGAACCGTTGAATAAAACTATCCCAATTAATAGGAAATATGAAGTCAGTCCCATCAAATGTGAATAAAGAATAACTAAACGAAACTAATTTTCGATTGGCAATAATGTTCACTTCATCATCACAGAAACAATTGCTAGGATTAGAATTTTCAGTTTTTTGGTTTTCTATATCACGATCAGTGAAAAAATGTAGAATTCTAATTTTGAATCTTTCTAATTCGCATTCGGGATCACTAAGAAGTCTTTTTATTACTCTTCGTCCAAAATTCGGAGGCATTTCCAGTGATAGTTGCTTTATACTGGATTTATAGCATTCCCAAAATTGCTGAAAAAGAACAAGACCTTCCCATTCAGAATCAGGCAATTTTATTCTATAATTGGGAAACACATTTTGTCTTTGATTTTGACAATCTTCTGACTGTGCCTGTAATTCTAACTGGGATTCTTCTTCGTAATCGTAGTAATTATTTAAAGATTCTATGTAATTCATATGTTGTGTTAAAGCTGATGAATTATTCAATGCGATGACACTTTTTGGCTTAAGAATAGGAAAAGCAACGTCATTCCAAAATTTACACACAAATCGTACGGATTTCAATTGATTGTAGTCCAGGAATTTAAGTATATTCTTCGTAACCTGTAATCATCAGTTTTACAATCACACAAATGGCGAAATAAATGTAAATTAGAATTATCATTTCATTTCGTTGTACTTTATTTAAGTTTTATTATATTATTACCAGATATGTGAACAGAGGTGACCTTGCCCCTGACGTCTGAGTCTGAACACTCATCTTTACGTTTTATCCCTAGTTATTAATGCAGTATGTAGGCATAATTGTATTTAAGTAATTATTTCCGTTTAAGACACTGTTAGTGGAAGCGCCTAGAATGACTTGCAGTTTTACGTGACACAGTGATAAAATTTCTGCACTTATGTACACATTTTTATTTAATTCATGTCATCATTCGGATTTGCCCATTTAATATGTAATGCGTAATTGTATTTGTACCATTGTTCTCAAAGTTTTACGTATTTGTATGTAATTTGAAATAGGAAACTTATACGTAGAGTTGTAGTAGTAGTATTTGCACAGCTTCGAACAATGTACTATGTTAAAGTTTTATGAATACTAAGTAAACTGGTTTATTTTATTGTTCTTTAGATAATGCAGTAAAAGGAGCAGACTATTGCATGTCGGTGATACAGATAATGATAAGTTGTTACCGCTATGAGATGATGGCTGGGATTTGCCATGACGTACGAATATGGGTTTTATTTATTAAGTAGCAAAACAATCGAGTAAAGCTGGCTATAGATAGTATCCGGATCGGATGTATGCAAAGTATGCATGCAATTTGCAATGTACTAGAGTGGAAATGTAAAAATGTATAAATATATGTACTTTATGTATTATTATAACTACTTATATCTGAGCAAACTTTAAATACGGAAAGTCAGTTTATGAACTACATCAAAGTATATTTTGTGTTATTGTGCTATCTAATACACAATTGTAGTTATATCACCTTATCACCCGAAAAAGTGAAGTGATCTAGTTAAATATTGTTTTGCTGTAGTACATATTTATCTATAAGAAAATCAGCTCAAGACAAGAATATAAGTTCAGGGTGAGTATTGTAAATAAACCAAAAATAAACTTTTTGGCAAAGATCCAAAGTTGAAGAAGGGCCAACGTATTGAACCACAACTGAATACATGAGAGTTGGTTGGGATATTTTGTTGGCTAAAATTAAGACTAAAACACATGAAACTACATCATATATACCTTAAATACTAGGAACAAACGTTCACAAAAATAGGTACAAAGAATATTGCACATAATGCTTAGTGTTTTGTTAGCAGACAATGAACAGACTACCATGTAAAGTACATTTTCGGTTTTCAAGATAAATAATTCGCGAATAATATGCAAGGTCAGTTTTTATAAGGTAAGGTTACAGGGTACGTTTAGGTACAACTTAACAACAATATACTTTATGAGAAAGCTGGTACGTAGAATACATATCCAGTCATCGCTATAGTTAGTACTATATACCAAACAAAACATCGGAAAATTCTATGGGCTTATTTCATGGGAATCTAATAAGTATGAAGGGATATGTGCGAGTAGTGCTTAATCATGGAATCTTTTCATTCTACCAATTGAGAATGTAATGAATGAGCCAAAGTACTAGAATACAGACTTCTATCGATTTAACAACTTATTTAAGACTCCTGTTCGTGTCATTTATAGTATTGAGTTCTAATTACTAAATAATTATCCACAGTGTCTGTAGAGGCTAAATGACATATTTTCGAACGGATACTAATTAGGCAGGTAATTGTACAGTATTTCCTTTACAGATAAAGCTTTGTAATCTACTTTCACAAATTGGCAGGGATTTAAAAATTAATCTTTTGGAATACCAATGGATGACTAACTAACACGTATCATATTACTGTAGTTACTTATTAGTAGTGGGTTAACAATTTCATCTTCCATTCACAATGTGTACACATATATATAACGATATCGTTTAGATGAGCATGCAATCATGCAAATGCTTCCCCAATAAGTATTCCCCAATAAGTTAACGGCAAGTTATTATTGTATGTGTCTATGTCTTAAGATTAAGTAGTAGATTAGTACTCAAGTCTTCTCTATTTCTGCTAATGGCAAAATGGCATGGTATTCTGACTATTTAAAGTAGGTAATCCAAAAATTTTAAATAGTCAAAAATTAACTTACAAATTAGTGATTGTATTTATGTCAAAGCTCGTATTATGTAGTAATTGCAATGTACTATAAGCAATATATTTTTATAATATACTAGTAATAATTTGCAAGTAAAAAGATAGTATAAAAGAATTTTGAGAGCTGATACCGTATAACTCTGTTAGCTCCCAAAGGATATTAAAGTTTAGGGGAAATCTCCCTCCTTTATCTTAAAATGGACGAACGGAGCAATTTATATTAAAACTACACAAATAATACTAATGCACATAGTTTAACCATGTGCATGCATTTTTGTAATTAACTTTTAATACAACTTTTTACATAATTTTAAATATCTTCACAATAAAAAATTATATTTGACCGCATTTTTGTGGATTGATATTATTAAGTATTAATCTTTGACAATTCGAAATATTAGTAGTAGCGCCAGAATGAGCACTTGAAGGCTGTAATAATAATTATACGGTAGTAATAATTTTAATATAATTCAGCAAGAACAAGTTATAGAAAGCATGTTTCAAGGTATATGTTAATTAAACTAATTTAAATAGATATTTATGTCATACTAAGGTTTGGCTGTTGCATTGGAAGATTTTTAAGCTAAAATGATTAAGAATTATTAAGGAGCTTGTCTCCTTGATGTGAACGATGTGTCTGTCTGTCCGTTTGCACAGTAACTCAAAACCTGTTGAGATACCGATTCCAAATTTTCTTTGAGACCCAGAGGGGTACCATGGACTGACTGAAATATGAGGTCAGTCCATGGTACACAGTTTTTAATCACAATCCACAATTTTCTAAATTGAAACATGAAAGGCAATTGTCATAAGGAATCCGAAGCCAAATATAAATCTCAATTTACCCCAAACATGGGGCAATGAATTTAATCACGATCGCCGTGATGATCACCATACTAAACAATGCAACTAATTTTAAAATTTAATAACACAAGCTACTTTTCTACAACGTTTACCACAGTTTATTATCATCTATCTCTAAAAACGGTTTCACCTCAGATTTAAGGTCAATTTTAGTTATTATATTATCCAAACCAATACCACATAAAGAGTATATGTACATAACTAAAGACTTCGTTGATTGAATTATCTAATTTTATTTTTACTGTAGTTAGCATCAGTTACTAATTAAAATTAAAGCTTAACATTTGCAGTACATGTATGTAGAAGTATTATAATTTTATGTAAGTAGTGCACAATATCTTGGAAATCTTATTCATAGATACGAAATAAATATATGTACTAAGGTAGCTCAGTATTATTTACATTAATGTATGTTATAGTTTTTATCTACTTCTACTACACGACCGGAATGAGAGACTTGACTGCAAATATCTTTGTCTCTTCTGTTACCAGTTTATACTAGTTTGATCTCTGAGAATATATAAAAATTTGATGAAAAATAATTGAGCAATTCTTGTATTTACTTTTCAGAGCCGAATGAACATACCTTCCCTTGTGTCAGACCATCCACTGTGCCACTCAAATCATAGTCTGGGGAATTCCTTGGACTAGTCAATCTCGTTTTCATTACCAAGTAAGTATACTTAACAACTGTACTTTGTGCAACTCAATGTTTTTATAACACATTTTTAATATTTCAATATATGTACGTAGGTAAGTATGAATATAGTCTTCAGTAAAGGTATTCTCTGTGCACAGTTTATCTAGTGGCTACTAAATATATGTATAGGTTAGGTACCTACTGGTTATGTTATTATTATGATGACGACAAGACGAGCAGGAGACGAAGGCTGATTCTTAAGAAACGCAGGTAGACAACGAAATAAACAGCAAATCAAGAAAAATTACAAATAATTATCATACAAATGTATTTAATTCCGACTCAGGTTCAAGTTAAGTTAGTATGTTAGCACTAGCAGCAACAGAAACAACAGCATCAACTTTTCCGACAAGTTTTTCGTAAATTATTTACCTATGCCATTTTCCTGAAATATATTTATTATTTCGTTTATACCTTCATGTTAGTATGTGTAGTATATAATTATGGCATCTCTGACCGAATTAAAGCTTCTTGTTTCCCATTTTGTACTTGAATAGGACCTTTGCAATTGTAGAAAGACTGTGTAGTGTGTGTCATCTTTAATAATCAATGTTGTTTATCTCTTTACAATGGGAAGTCTGAACAAAATAGCTACGATTAACATAGCTTGGTTAATGTGTGTGGTTTCCACTTGACTAATTAAGGAATTGTGTGTTGATAAGAGGTTCTATAAAACAAAAGCAAAGAAAACTTCACTGACTAAAGTTTTTGGCAGAGGACAAATACTTACTCCCTGAAGTTTATTCGTGATATTTCTAATAATTCTAGCAATCTCATAAATGAACAACAAAATGCTCAAGTCTGCTGAGGATGTTCTAGAGAAAATCGGTAAGTCTATAATTAATTGCAATTACTATAACTTCTGCATGTTAGAAAATTGCATGCCATTTATAAAGGCACATAACAAAAGGATAGATTCGTATTAGGACTCATTTATCTTCTATTGACGTACATATATCATACATTTTTGTAGACTTAAGTAATTTAAGATTCTTACTGAGATTAAAAGTGTTGTACCTTTATTCATAGGCGGATTCTCAACTTATCAGAAATGGATAACGTTCGCGCTTATATTTCCACAAATTCCCATGGCCATGATAGCACTCTCACCCAATTTCACAGGCTCTAATAAAGTTCAATTACTATGTAACAAAAATACGTACATCCATGATGATATGATAAATACTTGTGAAGCAAATCTTAATTGCACGTTTTCATCTGAAGACTTTCAATACACATCAATAGTTCAAGAGGTAATATTAACTTTTTGTAGGCCTACTAAAAACTATGTAAACCCCATTTCCTTGAAATATATAGTAGATAAGGTACATAGTAATACTTTATAAATGACCACTTGTAATGAATGCTAATTGGCTTAATTTGTATCTTGAACAAACAGTGGGATCTAGTTTGCTCTAAAAGTTGGGTTGCCGATACAATAACAAGTTGTTTTATGATTGGGATGGTTCTTGGTGTATTGTTTTCCTCAGTATGCGCTGATTTGTAAGTTTTTACATTTTTATGTACAAGAAAACAAAAATTAATGTGCCAATTTATATTTCTGGAGATGGCAAAATATTTTTATGTATGTATGTTCATGTAATATTTAAGATTTGGAAGAAGAAAATGTTTCATTATGCAAACAGTATTCATGAGCGTCTTTGGAATGGTTCCATCCATCACAAGGGACCCATGGCTATATGCCTTTACTAGATTTTTGGCTGGTTTTGGTGTTGGAGGTATTAAATTAGAAAATTATGACGAATTATCTGTGTCACTGCTTTATTATGTTTCTAACAAAATCAAATTCATGAATAATGAATGAAAATTATGATCTAGGTTGTTTTGCCGTATTGCCAGCCCATCATATGGAATTTTTAACCCCATCTTGGAGAACAATTGTGGGGACAATAAGTTTATGGCCTATCGGTGAAATGCTTTTGGGCTTAACTTCATACCTAATTAGAGATTGGCGACTTTTAACTTTGGTTACTGCGTCACCAGCTTTACTGTTAATACCCTTATACCCGTAAGAAATTAATTTATCGTAATTTTTTAATACAACTCCTATCCTAGTACAGATTATTATTAAGTGTGACATTTTAGTAGTTTAAAATATAATTTTCCAATGCTATCTAGAACAATTTTGGAAAGCCCACGTTGGCTCCTATCGCAAAATCGTCCAAAAGATGCCCACAAGGTTTTTAGCAAGATAGCAAAATGGAATTCTAAGCCAGCTCCCACTCTAGAAGAAATTGTCCAGCTGCAGGAAACTATTTTAACAAAGCAAAATAATTCCAGCTTATCAAAGTTGGAAGAATTGAAAAAGATTTTGTCAAACAAGAGACTCCAAATCGATTTAGCTATCGAGACTTTTTGTGTCGTGACATGTACAGTATTTTATTACGGAGTTTCATTCAGTGCTAAAAGTCTAGGGGGGAACCCGTACATGAACATGGTTTACATGGGCATTTTAGATTTAATTTCCTCACCTGTATCAAATCTCACTAATAATAGAATTGGGCGAAAGAAAACATTCCTTCTATATATGGTTACCAGCACATTATTTACATCTGCAAATGTTTTCTTGGAAAGTTGGGCATGGGAGGAAGATGTTTCTCATATAATTCCAACATTAGTCGTCGTTTTCTCTCTTTGCGGAAGATTCGCAATCACAGCAGCTTGGGGTTCATTGAGAGTTATTGTATTAGAAACAGCGCCTACAGATCTCCGAGTCAGTTGTATGGGCTTCACTGAAATTGCTGGAAATTTCGGAGGAATTTTATCTCCACAGTTAGTGCTTTTGGGATCAAGTAAGCTAAATACCATATTTCCAATCAATTCCATTAATTTAATTAAGTGTTTCTAATTTTTATTTATCTATTTACATTATTAATTTTTATTTGTAGTTTCTTCATCACTTCCATACATCATTTTGAGCACATTGACTATATGCGCTTCCATATCATCTTACTTTTTGTCTGATACTACGGAAAAGCCATTGGAAGACAGAATCAAGGAAAATGACGATTTATAAATATAAAACAAGAAATATACAATTGTAGGGCATGGCAGGGGCAGGGTACATACATATAATAATCGTGCAGATTAGGTGTCTCTACCTACCTTAAAAGCAATGGCAAATTGGTTTCCTTATTGTTATGTGTAATTCATAGATAAATATATACTGTCCATGACTTCCTTATTTATTTATGTAATTATTGCTGTCTTATTTATGAACGGCAATTACAATGCAAGGTGATCGATTATTGACTATCGATATAACATAGTATTTATTATCATATATTTATTTACCTATATTCATCGTAGTACAAATTACAAATTACAAAATCTTGTTAATTACCACAATTTGCAGCCTTTGGCTCTGATAATGTTATTTTAATAAATGAATTACGCTTATTTTTACAAACTAAATCTGAATATTCATTCCCTATTTCTTAATTATAAGAATACGAATTCATTGGATAATGCTTTTTTATATTCTTAGTTGGAATTTTGTCTAATTAATTGTTTTTAATTTTTATACATACAAAATGCTCTGCTCATTTTAGTAGGGCAACATTGCAAGTTGCAAGTCGACCTAATGCCAATTTTTAGTTGTTAGGTATCTCTATTTTTAATGTACAGCAGTTTAAATAAATACAACAATTTTATTACTGCAAAGCTTGTTGTACATTTAAAGTATCCTACAGTTTGGAATATTTCTAGTCTTCTATTTTACGTTCCATTGTTCACAAACGCAATAAAAAATAGCAATTCAATAAAAGGTCAAATGTTTCACAAGTTTTTAATATCGATAATGAAAGTTTGCAGTAAATAGATTTAGGTAAGCATACTATTGATATTGATTTGTACAAATGCTATATTTTATTACTCCCGTTTTCGAAAGTTGGTTAAAGTGGTGACTAGGTATATACTATTATAAACTATATATTCTTAATAAAATCATTAAATATTAATTTCACTTAGGAGTAGGTAGGTATTTATTTAAATATTAATGATATAAACAGCGTAAGATCAGTTAGGTTAGCATATTGTTATGTAACTAATGTCATGTCATGTTACATAACATTAACCTTGATGTAAATTACTTAATACTACTATGAATTCAATGATTTTAATTTCTGTGGATGTTTTCAATTCAAGTTAAATAATGAGAATAACTAAAAAATTACTCATATTTATTTTGCACACAATTTACGACACGGTCTCTGCTTACATAAGAATTGGCACAAAAGATAGTAGTTGAAACAAACAATTAGCATAATGGTTTATCGAATTAGTAAAGTCCGAAATAGGGGTAGATTTCGCATTTGTAGCTTAAAAAATATTTCCTTAACTGTAAATATATTTTGGTTAGTACTAGTTTTTAGTTACATAGTTGTTACAAATCATCCTTCCTCTATTCCTGTTGCTCCAAATTTCAGTAGCCCAAAAATTGAACCAGAAACAAACAAGGATATGCTTCGAGCACCTGGGGCCAACAGGGCGGGCGGTGCAGGAGCAGCCAGACCGGGGGAAATGGGAAAGCCTGTTATTCTTCGCAATTTGTCAAACGAAACGAAGAAAGTTGTAGATAGTTTGCTTACTCAATACGGTTTTAACCAGTACGTATCCGATATGATAAGTGTCAGAAGAAATTTGCCTGATTTTCGAGACGAATGGTGAGCAAATTATGATATTTATTTACGCTAAAAAGTTAATATTACATGATAGTATTTTAGAGAAGAGTACTTAATTGTTACGGCATGCTTAATTGCAGGTGCAAAAAGCCAGGACGCTTCAACCCAACAATGCAAACTTCTATCATAATGACATTTTACAATGAAGCTTGGATGACATTTATTCGAGCAATTCATTCTATCATAGACCGCTCTCCAGAACATCTCCTTAAGGAAATTATCCTTGTCGACGATTTCTCCGATTTAGGTATTAAGATCAGAAAATTTCCTAAAATGTTTCTAGTTCCATAATTATTGTGAAGTAAATATAATCTTTCTATAGAAATATACATCCAATATTTTAGATCACCTCAAAGGGCAACTGGAAAATTATTTTAAATCGAATCCAAAAATTAAAATTGTTCGTGCCCCGAAGAGACTAGGATTGATTCGTGCCCGGCTTTTGGGAGTGCGACATGCAACAGCACCTATTCTAACATTTCTGGATTCACATATAGAATGCACACCTGGTATAAAACAAAATCCCTTTTCATGGCTCAGAATATACAAACTGAGGGAATGTATGCAATGCATTTAGATTGATTAACTGATTACCTCTATCTAATTATTACATCAGGTTGGTTGGAGCCACTGATTGACCGCATACAAAACAACGAAACGTCCGTTGTGATACCCATAATTGACTGGATTGACGCTGATACTTTTGAATATCCTTCATTTTCGACTACAACTATTGATTTGGGAGGATTCGATTGGAATCTGATGGTTATTTATAAAAACTCAATATAAAATCAGGCTCTTGGAATATTCTGCTAACAATAATTAGTTGCTTTTGTTTTCAGTTCATTTGGAAGGAAATTACAAATAGGGAAAGGAAGTTAGTAAATCATCCGGCGGAACCAATGCCCTCCCCAACAATGGTGGGAGGCTTATTTTCAATTAAGAAAGACTTTTTTGAAAAGCTGGGAGAATATGACCCGGAATTTAATATTTGGGGTTTGTTATACTTAAGAATTCTTACATATTAAGAAGAGAAAAGCGAGATAATCTATATGTATAATATGTTATCCACTTATTAGACCATTTGTAAAATTTCATACAGGTGGGGAAAACTTGGAACTTTCTTTCAAGGTGCAAATAATATTTATAATAAATCCTCTACTAATAATAGTTTAAGATGTGCGACTACAGACAGATAGTCATGTCATGTGTAAAATTACTCCATAAAACTACTTTAACATAATATAATTTTTACAGACATGGATGTGCGGAGGTATTCACAATTTTCCAGGCCACAGAATACTTGGCTAATTTATTTAATATATTTTATATAGTTAATAAATACATTCTAAGAAACATTTATTATTCTAATTAAATATGCTGCAAGAACCTTAAGCTTAAATTATTTTACTTAGGTTCTTTGGAATATATTTCCTGTTCACATGTTGGCCACATTTATCGACAAAGACAAACTTACAGAAATACAATGGGAGACAGTTATTTGCCCAGAAATCTTATGAGATTGGCAATGGTGTGGTTGGAAGACTATGCTCAATATTTCCTAGAAAGACAAGGAGTGAATGGCAAGGTACGTATTCTATTTAACATAGATGTTTAGTCACATAGCAAGTTAAGAAATACATACAAGCGGTATTTTCTTTTGAGCAGGTAGAGTACGGAGATATTTCGGAAAGGCTGGCCTTAAAAAAGAAATTAAATTGTAAATCTTTTGATTGGTACATGAATACCATTTATCCAGATATGTTTAATCCTAAGCAAGCAGCCGTTGCATCTGGAGAGGTATTCCCATTTCACATAGACTTCAGCATTACTATACTTTTGTCAATAGTTAAGTGTAGTAGTGAGATATAACTCTTAAAAATTATTTATGCAGATTAAGCATGCTAATGAATGGTGTCTTGACGCAATCCTTGAAGAGACAAAAAAGGAGGCTGGCTTGTGGATGTGTCACGGACTGGGACATAATCAGGTAGGAAACAAAACCTACCTTTGTAGCCAACATATACAATAAAACTGTATTAAATACGTTGTCCCCCAGTAGTCCACATTAATTGTTTTGTTGTAAACTGTAGCAATGGTGGTATACGGTAGACGGAGAAATTAGAAGGGAAAACCATTGTTTAGATTATTTTGGTGCAAAAGTTACCACCTTTGGATGCCACGGAGCTGGTGGAAACCAAAATTGGACTTTTAATGCAAATGTAAGTTTATCTTTTTCTGGGTTCTTGCGTATATCTCTAATATTTATATCTCAACAATTTTAAACAATATTTCTACGAGGCACGTATAAATAATTATTTTCCTGTTTATGGTATGTACTTAGCTGGGGACCATAAAACATGAAAATACAAACCTCTGTTTAGCAGAAAATGCTACAGATCGTTCGAGAGTGGTAATGGAATCATGTACAGGTGTAAAAAGCCAAAAATGGATCTTACAGAACTATAACCCGAACAATCCGAATTTGCGAAAGAAATCTTTTTAAAATAATTATTTTTAATTATAAATGGTTTGGTTAAATCGAATGTTGCATACGAGTCAGTTAATAATGAATAGAAAAACAACTTTCCTGCAATAAACTACAGGCTTTATTGATATTGAATACACTTGTTTACGTATGGCTTACTTGGATAGATAATCGTAGGTTAACAGCTAGTTAAACGTGGCAGAAGTAAATATGTAGGGGTTGGATTAGATGTGAAAATTATTAATATTAATCGAATTTGACTCTGAAATATTTAGTTATTTATGCATAACCCACAATAAGCAAATATTATAAAAGCATACCAAACCACAGTAAATTACTTACGTCTACGATGGGGCAAAATAAAGTTGAATTTCATCTAAAGTCTTCCCTTTTGTTTCGGGAACGCAAAAATAAACGACAAATGCACCGACAATGCAGCATAACGCATAAATCAAAAAGGTATTTTCAATACCAATCATTGCTAGCATATTTGAATAACATTTGGTAACGACGAAAGCGGAAAGCCATACTGCTGCTGTACCAATTGCTTGACAAGGTCCTACAAAACAAAGAAAAAAATTATTATACTATGTCTAAACAAATTGTCTGGTAAACAAAGGTATATTATACTATTTACCCTAAATGCTACGCATCTCACATCAAAAACAATTAAATATCCTGCTATTTGTTATGTGAATCTTCAATAATATATTATTGTATTAATTATTGCGAATGAATATTATTTTTTTTACCTTTAGCATTTGGAGGTAGAATTTCTGACATTATTGTCCAGCTTAATGGACCAATTCCAATAGCAAATGCTATGACAAATACGCAAAGGCTTGCAATCGGTACCCATGAAATGTAAATCGGTACCACGGAAGTATATTTTTGAATATAGAAAAATGCACTAAATGCAAATAAAGCCACAGCCATGGTGAATTCTGAAAACAGAAGTAGAATTCTCCTTCCGGATCTATCCACTAGAATTGATGATACGAATGTTGCTAAAACTTGGATAACTCCGACAATTATTGTAGACAAATGAGAATCAATTTTTGTCCCAGCAGCAGAAAACATATCGTTAGTGTAGAAAATGACCGCGTTAAACCCTGAGATTTGTTCCAAGACAACCAAGTACAGACTGATCATCACAGGCTTTATGATAACTGGCTGCAGCAAATCCTTTAATGAATTTTGTTCGGCTCTACTGTTTTCTATACTTTGTTGAATCTATTACACATAAAAATGTTATTGTATGAGATTCAAATTATAGATCATAGCAATCCAATAAAGCCAATATCAACATACAGTAAGAAGCTCCTCTGACGAATCGTTCCCTCCTCGAAACCATGTTAACGATTTTTTAGCAGCTGAAGATTTTTCGAAACTGAGAAGACACCTTGGGGACTCTGGAATGGGAATCATTAAGAAGGTGAAGAGAACAGTAACAAGGCTGAAGATTATTGCCAACACCTTCCAAGAAACAAAAGTGCCGATGACATAACTGAAATGTATAGTTTACCAGAGTAATATAATATGGATTACGTAATAATTACTTACGTCACTATTTACATAATTGGAAAATGCACTAAGTAGTAAGTATAATATCATACCTTGTAAATTCGAATACACTACTGCTATAAAAATTAAGCTAGGAAAACATAACCTATCCAATAAAAGTTTACTTACGTGCCCAATATGCCTCCAACCAACATTAACTGAAATGCTGACGCCAGTGTCCCTCTAATATGTGGCTCAGCAATTTCACTTACATACACTGGTGAAGCAAGTGAGAAAATTCCCCCACAAAATCCTAAATATATTATTAGTTAGGTACTGTACTATTTTTAAACCCCGAATTTACAGAAATTCTTAAAAATAAAAATATCAACCTGAAATAAATCGTCCTACTAGCATAAGTGCGATGTTGGTAGAATAGGCAATCATAAGCCAAGATATTGAGAATGGTATGGCTGTAACTAGCATTGTTCGTTTCCTTCCCAACTTTTCCACCCCCAGTCCAGCGATTGGACATCCACATAGGGCACCCAGCTGAAAAAATTAATTAATTCATTAGAGGTAGTATTATCTCTTTCCTTCAAAATATTTTAAAACCCGAAAATATCAATCCACTACAAATCCAATTGAAGGAGAAGGAACAATTTCGACGAGTTCTAACGAACTTCCTCAGATTTGAGTCGTATCATTACCATTGCAATCGAACCGATCCAAGATTTTTGTTCTTCTGTAATATTTTTAAAGTATCCATTGTGTTCCTCAATCATGCTTGGGAATGCTGGTGAAGTCCACCCAAGAACACCTCCTAGGCTGAATATTCCTAGGGTTGCTGTTAATTTAGTAAAATATTATTCACAAAGTAAACTTTTAACTTGCCTAATTAACTCTAGATTGATTATTATAGTAAAAAGTACCAATTGTTGCTGCGATCCATTGATGACGCTTTCCTTTTCCTGACGAAGTGGTCTTTAATTGAGACATTGTGAGCTTTTGCACTATTCGAATGATTAGGTTGGTTTTTCTTTTCTCGTGAATTATTAGAAGACTCCATTAACAGATTTATGCCCGGATCCTGAAGACTTATAGATAATAATAATTGCAGGATAGCGACTTTAGAAGCTCCGAAACCTAAAATATATTTTCAACGCTTTCTTTGTCTGGAAATACTTGCAGTTTCAGATAAGATAGCACATTAACAATAACGAAAGTCGTGTGATAAGACACTACGCACGAAAAGGAGAGATATCCAATGCTATTATTGTACTAAATCATCCAGTTTAAATACTATCCCGAGAAGACTACTTTATATTCAAATCGAATGATGAGCTAATTACTAGTAATTACTAGCTAATGAAATGACGAAACGAATTTCGTTAATATTTCTCTCTGGTAATTATTATGGTTATCAGTTACATTTAGTATTTAAAAAGCATATACTATACGCACACAAAACATAAAATGTATGTAGATATATTCATATATGTTAGTGCCAAAATTAGGTATACATTTCGGCATTGCTTAGTAGATAGTACTTGAATGTAAAAATCATAGGAACAATTTACTGTTAGTATTAGTCAGTTAGAATATTTACAGTCGTAGTATAGTAATTAGTTACATAATTTGCATGTGCAGCTCTGCATGCACGTGCTGTACCCATGATAGTTGTAAATATTAAAATGAGTTAGGCAGGGTTGGATTTTTATAACCGATATTTGCTAACCAATAAAGTCAGCCAGGTATAAATTGTTCGAGTAAAAATTTTATTTTTATTATTAAGCTTATTGCGCATTTTGACTATTAACTAGTACACTAACAAAATTTATATAGCATGGCTAAAAAAAGATGCTCTACAAAACTGCTATTCCAGTTTAGTTA
>JAQFYC010002419.1:0-25805 GCA_034694165.1 Tomocerus mixtus
GTCCCGGCCCAAGGCCTGGGCCGGGCCGGACCGGGCCACGGGCCGGGCCGGGCCGGTGGGCCGCGCCCATCTCTGCTCTGGAGCGCCTCCATAAGGGTCCGTGACCTTCGACCTAGGCTAAGGCTAGACGCTAAGCGACCTTTGACACTATGCAAAATGTTTCATTCAGAATTCTAAGACAATTTCGGAATCGGATTGTTATTTTTTTTTTAATTGACTGATATAAGCTAATATACAGATATAATGAATACGAATGTATTGGAGCCAAAATGGTGCAATTATGTGAGTTTCAAATGATACAAAAAAGTACGTAGCCGACAGCCGAACCTCACATTGCCACACATAATATGTGCGCTATGATTAAAAGTTACAGCATAGGGTGAGGGGACTCAGTGCTCCCATTCAGTGACCCCTGGACCGATTTGCCCCATTTATGAATTCAATCGGAGTTAGCACACATGCTATTGAAATCTGAAAACCGATTTTCAAAAAGTTGACCCATTCAAAAGTCACAGTCGAATCAGATAGCCAACCTTTCATGATTTTAGGCTTACCACCATCATCAACGCAACGTTTATAAATATTTCCTCGTATCTCCCTTAAATAAAGAAATTCTCTTCTCCCTTTTTTGCTTTCCTTAGTCATGTTTTTAACTTTTATATGACCATAATTAATTCTTCCGGGACCCTTAAAAGTAATCTGAGTATTGAGTATACCATTAAGCAGAAAGGCGACCGAATTACCTATGTTTGGTTCTATATAGTTCTACAGATAGTTAAATGTTTTATTACATACATAGCGCATCGGCTGGAACTGGGCAATAATTTATGAAGAAAATCATTCCTCGTGAAGAGACTATACCTCAAGTCTCAACTTCACTAAACTACATAAATATGAACAATGTACAGACAGAACTGTACCTTAAGCCTATGTAGGTATGTAAATACTTTAGCTAAAAATGGATTTAAAATAAAGTTCTACTAAACTAAAGGTGGAATATCGTTTGACCTTATAAACCTTGATATAACATTTTATTATCATAATAATTGCTTTACACAGTAGTTAATTCATTGATTAATAATCTGATTACTTAACTATATACTAACAATTATTTTAACCTTACCTACGTCACGTTACATTATATACCTATACAATTCATATATACACATTACATTCCTAATTACGAGATATTAAATATTCTGCACAGTAATTAACATAATAGGTTAGGTATATTTACTTTTACCTAAGTATTTATTTAAAATTAGTCATATTTGTAACATGTATTTTGTATCTCAATAAACACCCTTACACATACCTGTCGCTGTCATAGAATATCTGTAATAAATACACTAACTAACAGTCTAATAGCCACATACGCATAAATGCGTCATGCTTTACATATTTGCATTTATGTGATACCGTCGGTGGGCTAGTTGATACACATAATACGGTGATACATCGGTAAATTGAGTAATTTCTAAACATCAGCCGCAGAAAGAATCTTTGGTTGCATTTACGTTCCTTAAGTCCGTGTGTTTAGTATTTGTCTAAATAAAACTACTAAAACCCAATTTTGTATAACAGCTTAAACAGCTACAAAGTTCAAAAAGAATTCGGAACAAGGTTGCTTTTCTTACTAATAAGTGCATAAAGATAAATAAGATTCATTTTCCCAGCTCCCATTTGCATGCATCATTGCAAAATGACATTAGTTTTGAATGCGTCGTAGTTGCATATATTTTGAGGACAATTTAATTACTTTGCAATTTTGGAAACCATACTTGAACAGTAACGTAATACGTCTACCATAATATCCTTGTCTGAAAGGAAATGCTACTAAGGCCACATTATTGTGCGAGTGCGGAATGTAAAGAAATGTTGCTTATAATAAAGGATAATGAATAATAAAATAATGGGCTACAATCTACAATACACTATAAATGTAATTGTAGATAAGGTAAACCTTAACTTAGTTAGAATTAATCCCTGTTTAAGCATAAATGCTTTTTAATAATAAAATATGATTTTTTCAGTTTTGTACATGAACGCAAACGCTCATGTGTAAGTAATGCATTAACGTAAAAGAAGCTTAACCACAAAGGTTTTGCACGATAACGGTGGTGAACAGGATGAGTTATTGAATAAATACGCTTTTAATTTACAAAACCGACATTTTCTGGGATTTACAAACCACAAAAATATGTATTTCCTTTTTAATTTTCATGAACGTATGCCTACGGTAGGAATGCATACGTGCCAATTGTGACAGATACATTTAGGCTTATACATACTTATAAATTGATTAGTAACGCAGGAACTTTGATTCAAGAACTGTATTCAAAAATAACCAGTCCGTTTTTCTATTTTCATGATAAAATAAAAACAAAAATAAATTATCTTTTTCATTCTTAAAATTCCATAATATACAAATAGACAGAAGTAATAAAACCCAAGACATTACGCGTCACGTCAGATCATGTCATCACGGGGTCAAAGCGAAGAAGACAGCGTCCCTATTAAGGGGAATCAGGTCAAAGGGGACAACCGTCCTTCAGACTACATATATGCTGCCATTGCAAAACACATATACCGGAAGCATATCGAAGAAGGGCTGATAACTTTAGATATTCCTGGAAATAACATCTGGAGAATCCATCAAACTCATGAAGGGAACTGCGGATATTTCGGTGCAATTTATTTATGCGACACTACAAAACAAATCGTAGTGGCTCATCGGGGCACAAACAGTTTGAAAGATATTCTGGAAGATATTACAGGAATATTCCTAAATCAAAACACAGCACAAAAGGCAGAGGCTCTTTTCATAATACGACAAGCAATTAATTTAGCACGACAGACGGGGTTTCATCTTTCTGCGACTGGGCATAGTCTTGGAGCCTTTTTGGCTGAGTTTACAGTATATTTTGTCGTAACCAATTTTAGTGACCAGTATAACATAAATGCAGTCACATTCGAAAGTCCAGGAAGTCTGGAACAAATAAGATCATTACTACCAGATAAGGACGATTTTGTTCTACCGAAACTAGATATCATCACGTATTTCGGATACCCCAATCTTATCAATACTTGCCATGGGCACATAGGAAGCAAATACATGTAAAATATTATTAACTACTTTTTAAGTTTAATTTTTTGTTCAAAATAGCTCCACAATAATTTTTTACTATGTTTTATGCAAAAAATTAGTTCAAAATAAGTGAAAATTTCTAATTTGATGAATTTAGGATCAACGTGGACCTGGGGGCTTTAGGTTTTTGGCCAATTCACCACTTGATGAAAACTCATAGTAGTAAAGGAATCACGGAATGGTTTGAACAATCTGCCACTTCTACTGGAACCTTCGACAAGAAGAGAACTTTCATGAGCGACTGGCCTCTAGGGTACTTTCAGAAAAATGTATATTATAAGTATGCTGACTTTGAAAACGGGAGGTACACCATAATTGACGATATCAAAAGGATTATTAAAAGAAAAGAGAGCAAATATGCCAACGAAGCTGAGGATATCGACACCATGAAAGCACATAATAAAAGATTTAAATTGAGATTCAAAGGCAATTTCAAATTCGACCATGATCTCTCCAATTTCCATACAATCCCGATTCAACACACCTTTCCCGAGTTTCAGAACTTCGTCAGGGAATTTCATGCAAAGAGACTCGCCATATCTGTGAATAACAAAAAGTACAAAGAGGAATTGCATGATGTCCTTATAGGAATCTGGAAAAAGTTGGGGGTTCCCGAAAAGATCATTTCATGTTTGACGAATCTTAAGATATCCAAACATAAATACGGAATCGAAGTACTAAATGTTGGTCTTGGCAATGATGTTACAAAATTCAGAAAGGAATTTTCCAACTGGCTGGAAAAAAATAGTGAAATTCTTCCAGAGGATTTGGTGCCTAACCATATTAAATTGTATTTTAGTATTAGGGATAACCATATTGATGGCATTTACTTAGATCGTGATGCAGAAAAAAAGTTGAATCAATTCAGTAAATCGACTTCAAACCTTAATATTTATACCATAATATGATATAAGTATTTTAAATATTTCTTAATTCTTAGTAACACTAATGTAAAATTGAAAATAGTACGTTTAGAATGTCCAATATATCCCTCAGTAATAAAATAACACTGCTCTACACAACCTATTTACCAATATACTGTGTTAAAATATGTCTAGAAGGAAAAAGTTACATAATATGCAATACTAAAATATCAATGTCAATATTAAAATATCCAATAATTGATAAGTACATTATAGTACATACTTATACTTAGGTGACATAATATTATATACGTGCGAATATTATACCCATTTTAATGATAATATCCGAATATACAAAGAAAATGCAACGAAATTATTATACTGAATTAGGATTTGGGAATACTATTTACTTATAATGATGCTAAGGAAGTATTGTTCTCCAAAAAAAGATAATTATCTAGCGTACAATTTTAGGCTGCTGTTCTTATAAGTATGGTCGACCCTCATAGTCTTGAAGTACTTATCGTTCCTTATGTTAAAATATATGTCATGTAACCATTTTAAGCAACCATTAAAATACACATAATATACAGCAGAAATGTTCTACGATACAAGATGCAAAATTCGTGCTTTGGTAATTAAAACCATAACATATTTTATGTAACTGACAAATTAATGTTAGTGTAACCTTGTATGTAGTTTTGTGTTTAAATGAAAAATATTAGATTGAATTTAATAGGCATACCTTATATACCTCAGCTATCTACTAAACGGCTATATCAGCTTAATACATAAAGGAACCATACCATAGTATATAAAATCCATTAAGGAAATAACATTTTTATTTTTAATTGCCTAATGCTAATAATACACTTCTTCCTTCATTTAGCAAAGGTTCTACTATAATAAGTTTGACACAGCTAAAGCTACTATTTATAATTGCAATTTCAACTGCTGGTTAGGTATTAGATAATATTATGTGTATGTAACAATTGTAGTTACGAATACGAAGACAGAGAAGTTTGCATGTTGTGAAATTGATTGACGTGCACAGAGGATTTATTACTACGCTTTTATACCCATACTACATTCATTTTTTCTGTCATATATTTCCGCGCTAACAATTCACAGTCTCAGAGGAATAAGAGCAGGAATAAAGCAATTATTGATCAAACTAACTTCGGAATTTCTGTTTCATCAATGTTTGAGAGGAATTCCCTTAAATAACACAGAGCGTTTGTATGCAAGCTAGATTTATAGATTTGTAGATAGGTATGATATTTTTTCACACGCATACGTACAGCTACTATATACACTCTTAATTAGTAGGTATCAAATGTCTGTAATCCCAAACATCTAAAAGTTTACTATTAAAAAGTACCTAGCAATTGTAGCAATGATATTCATTTACATAGGTACCTAGACCTACTACCTACACCCACTACATATTGCATTCGATTAATTAGATCCAGTAGATTACAGTAGAAATACAATAACAACATAAATAAAAGTATACACATAATTTTATTTGCGTATCTAATTCATACACGATATTATTATCGTATTAAATAGCTTCGCCAACTATTTGCATAAATTATTTGACTACTAAAAGAGCTTACAGGCAATGGCTGGCGATGTGGTTCCATTTCCATCATTGACAAATCATTCGATTCCAATAAATCTTTAACATAAAGACAAAAGAACAATGTCAACAGTAACAACTTTGTGAGGAAGTGGATTAGTAAATTAGTACTATTAGTTCCAGTCAGTAGCAGAGTTCTTGAATGAATTGTGAGTCATGGCTTAGCTATCACTTTATAATGAATATCTCAAATATTTAGAGTTGTGGGCCTAAAATTTTAGTTTAAGCCTATATGCCAACACTATAATCTGAATTATTGCCTAATACTCATTTACTTTTATATAAGTATGTGCCATTATTTGCCTCCTGTAATTGCAATATCATGAACCTAACCTAAGTCAGCCACCAGCTATACAGAAACAGCCTTTATAGTATTAGTTCTACTAGGTTCTACACACCATACTCCTATTGTATTTTCAGCACATACCTACATATCTACTGTAAAGTAAAGGTAGTTATTGAAATAAACTACTGGTATGTGTATGCACATAGACATAGTTGGCTTAGTTAGTTACACAATAAAGCATTGCTAATATAAATGTACTATTACTATTGTCTACACTTTATCTTTGTGAACGAATAAGTAGCAAAAAGAATACACTAACGTAGGTACTAATACTACTATTATCCTTACAACAACGTTAATAAGTACAAGCATAGTTGGCTTTACTTTGACTCACTTTGAGTCTATAGGTAAGTATCTAGCTCAATTCCTAATGAAAGTTGCAAAAACTTGTGGTGAGATCGATTGTTTCCTTCACATTTCTGCTCTGCAAGCATGTTGCTACATAAGATGTAAAGTAACTTCATATCCAAGTGCAAATTCTAACACTACGCGCATAAGTGTTTAACTACAATGTAAATATATAAATATAGGTATAATTATATTTAAAAATTAAAAACCAAAATATCAATTCAACTGTTTGTGATTGTGACATAAATATGTGGTTCAAGTTGGAACATAATGACAAAATACACAAGGAAGGGTTAAACTAAGCAAAGTAACATCACTAACCAAAATGGGATGAATTGGGATAGAAGAAAAATGTTACATAATCTGTATTGTGGCAATTCGCATGAATGCAAATACTGCAAGTGTGCAAATGTAGTATGTATGATGGCCAAGAGTGTTTCTTGAAAATAAAAAGCTAAGAAGACAATTTTCGTCGTATTGATTTATTTAGGTACTATCTGTGTAGTGCATAGTGGTGACAATACTCTTATGCCAGATTGGTGGGTGAATTGCTCAGACGCTTACCACCCACGCATCTCGCATTAGTAAAGTTTGATTTTTTATAATTAGAGTTAGTCTCTTGAGAACCTCCACCACAGGAGATATGCAAAATAGTAACATATACCATAAGTATCTAAATATTTATGTGAATAAAAAGTGTCTGTGCATAACACAATGGTACATTCTTGTTTTAAGTTTCTCTGTTAAAAAATAATTCTTAGTTAGTAATTCTGTGTCGTTGTCTACTAAATAAAGAAAATGCATAGCTCTACACTTATTTCCGAAATATTTGAGCTCGTCAAGTATGACAAGCTCAACGAGCTCTCACAGATTTTACAACAAAATAAGAACAGTTTATCTGTCCTTAACTCAGTTAATGCTAACAGAGAGAGTCCATTGCATATCTCAGCATCTAATATAAGTTTTGAGTGCATGCAATTACTCCTCGAATCAGGAGCTCAACCTAATAGTCAGGATGTCAAGGGAAGAACGCCTGTTTTATCTGTTATCTACAAATTACAAGGTAAGTACAATGAGTACCCAAAATTTATTTTACGCATAAAACAAGACCTCTTAAATACTAAACTAAATAGATACCAAAAGTACAGTTATACAGAAGACAGCATTTTTTATCATGTAATTAGAATACTTAATGTACATATAAATATACAATGCACTTTATACTTAAATGCATTAGAGATGCAGTTATTTTACTTGATTGATGCATATCTTATGAATTTGTGATTTAGCTGCAGGAATATAATTCATTTAGGCATGTATGAAATGCGTATCGCGTGTAAGAAGTGAAATTATTTATGTTTACAGCTAAAAGAGGATATTTTATGATGTGATTTTTTAGATTGCGTTTGTGACGCGTGTACAAGACGAGCTGTAAAATGTATCAATTTATTGGGAGAATTTAATGCAGACATGAATATGCCAGATATTAATGGTGAGATTCCACTGCATTTAGCTGCCCAATTACAATCTCCCGATTGTGCATCTTCTCTTTTGCATAATGGAGCTAGTGTGGGATTGTTGTAAGTAAAATAGACGAATTATTGTGCCATATTCTTAAAGAGACACATTAATGATCTTACAATTTGCATGGATTTTTTGCTAGTAATGGTACCCCTATGCTGACAATTCTTCTGGAAAGAATTCCTTCCATAATATTATCTGTTTTGGATGGTTCTGTAGAACTTGGGACAAAAGCCATTCATGAACCAGATTGCGAAGTGATCTTTGACTTGGGGTAATGTTTGTATTTTAGTTACACATTTAAAATGTTTTAAGAAACTGTAATCCACGTATATATTTCTACTGCAGCTCACTACTTTTGGGTACCATTTCTTGTAAGAAAAAGAAAGTAGATTTTCATGAAAATGTCAATATAATATTTTCCTCTATTACAGAGTAATTCTACCCGTCCAAGTTATGGCTATGCGAGATCAGAATAATTCTGTTAAAAATATCGAATCACCAACTAATACTTCAGCTGGCAGTACAAAAGATTCTACAGATATTTATAAGCCACAAGAGGAAATGGGATTTTTGAATGACCTGTTAGATTCAAGCGATGAAGATTCAAAAACTTTCAAGGCTATTCTACATCATCCTCTTGTTAACGTTTTTTCTGATATTAAGTGGAAAAGACTTGAATTGCTATTTTATGCATTTCTACTTCTTCAGGTAAGTTACAAAATTGTATGACCTTTGCATAAAATCTTCTTTATACAGTTCTTTCTTATACAAATAATCGTTTTCTTTACAGATTTCCGTTGTAGTTGCTTACTCAATCTTCTTGGTCCTTACAATCTTCAATGACTGCCCGTATGACTACGTTCTCAACCTTCTGAAACTTAAAGAAGCATATCTTCGCACAAAGGATTCAGGAGGAACTCCAACTGATTGTAAGCACTACATTTCAATATAAATTAAGTAGGCATATCTTACTAAATTCAAAAAACCGAGCATAATTTAAAGAATACTACATATAAATGTTATTGATATTTCAGATGAGGTTTGTAAAATCAGCATTGTCACAAAAGCTGTGTCAATTTATGTCGTATTTTGCACATTCATCGTTGTGATAAAAGAAGTTCAACATGCAATCATGGATTTCAAAGAATACTTTAAAGATATACTCAATTATATCCAATTGGTTGGACTAGCTGCTATTGCGGCAACAATTGTTATTGCTTGGGGAGGCTCCGAGTCCAAGATTTATGTTTTGCTGTCTCCTGTTGCTGCTGTGAGTTTACGCAAATTGAGATATTGACCTAAATAAAACATTACATTGCATCAGGGTATACATAAGTAGGTAACTTTTCCTGATCATGTAACTAGAAGTAATTTCTCAATGTTGTTATTTACAGTTCGGTATGGGAATTTCTTGGTTCCAAATATTTATTCAGATCGGGAGACTACCACAATTGGCAATTTATGTCGACATGTTCGCTAAAGTTAGGAAACATACACTAAAGACTAAACTAATTGTAATTATTGCGTCTTTCTTAAAGATTACATTTTGTAACATTTGATTTTAGATTGCAATTAATTTTTGCTGGTCTTTGTGCATTTATTCACTTATTTTGATCGGATTTGCCATGTCGTACTGCGTCTTATTTCCGCGTGTAAGTGAAATGAACTATTTAACCAATACAACAAAAATGCAATAAGGTGCAATCATTGTGTATTTTTACTTCTCGTAGACACCACATGTAGTTGATATTCCATTAGCGATGATAAAGGTGTTAACTATGATGGTCGGCGAGTTGGACTACGAAGGATTATTTCCCGACTCTGGCAATTCAACTAGTGGAACAGGGCCAGAGCACCCAGTGACAGCACATTTGTGGTACGTTGGATTTGTCATTATGGTCACCCTCGTTCTTATGAATCTACTCGTTGGTTTGGCTGTCAGTGATATTCACGTAAGTGAAACTTTTACATATCTGTAATAATAGCTTGGATTATCATCATTTTTACCTGTATTAAATATTTACGATTTTATTACCTGTAATATACAGGGTTGTAGGAAAAATGCAGAAATTGTTGTCATCAAACGAAGAATTCGCTACATCGCTTATTTAGAAAATACGTTTTATTTAGTTACCAATTTTGCACCAAGAGTTATTAGAGATTTTCTCCGGAAAAGAATTGCAATTGCAATTCCGGAAGGGGAACGATTTCACTTTTGGAGAAGGCAAAGTCATATCTCAGATTTAAGGTAATTCACACGACGCTACATTATATGTAATTATAAATAGTTGTGTTGAAATAGATGTTAATTATGATTAAATTATTTTTAAAGAAATATCAAAGTTCGTCCTAATGATTCTACTGATAACGTACTCAGTAAGGAGTCCAAGAAATCTATCAAATATTGGATAATGGCAAAAGGGAAAAGTAATGCGACTAGAAAATGTAATTACAGAAAAGTGTCTTCCGTTGTAGAAGAGCCAAAAACACCAGGCAGAGTTTCCTGGACTGGGGATGATCAACCCACAGGAATGAATTCAGTAAAAATCGAACTGAGCATGCAAAGGCTCGACAGAAAACTAACAGAATTAGACACGAAACTTGATAATTTTTTTCGTAAAATGAGCGAACAATCATTGTCTGATTAAAAAGTTACTATTATGTACTTAAGTCTAAACTTCAAAGACTCCAAAACTCAATATTTTTAAAACTTTTTTATTGAATTTTATCTAGTTTACAAATCAGGTTGAATATAACCATAGCTTGTGTGTTCATGTCGAATATTGTATACACAAATGTTATTGTATTTTGATATTTAGTGTTAATACCGCTGCCGATTCAGCAAATTGCAGAACCATTGTAGTATTACAATACTCGTTTAGCTTTAGATACTTAACATACACCAATAAAATTAATGATCTATAAGTGAAAATGAAATAGTACAAATGAAAGATTGTTACACTTAAATTGGTTACATTGGGACTGGAGCATTCAATGGGATTTTATTTTCCTGGTACTTTTCCCAGAGTGTATCCGAATCCTCTTCCGAAATTTTAACCCAACCATCTGCCTTGACCTATACATATATAAACCGTTTAGTGAAATGTGACTGAATAAATGAAAACTACTTAAATGTATACTAAATGCTAGTCTTAGTTTAGTTTTTAATTTGTCTTATGCTTACGTGATACACTCGAATAATACCACCACTAGCAGCATCACGATGAGTAGCATGGAAAATAGAGCGTCGGCCCAACTCTTGAGCTTCCAAATCGGTTAGATCCCATCTGGAAATAAAAATCCCAAAATATAACATTCGTCAAGATACAATAATTTAATAGCAAGTTGGTATTTGGTATATAATTTCTTTACCTATAACCAGTGTCAAGAACTCCGAGGGCATATGTAGAGCCAGAGCCTACACTGAAGAGATTTCCAGGTGCACGTCTTCCGTCATCATCTACGTAGTAAAGTCCAGGTCCACGCTTATCCCACCCAGCAATCATGATTCCCATAGATAAACCGTAACCTTTGTAACTATAAGCCATATTGGCAAGAATTTTTGAAGCCGCAGCAACAGATATTCTTTCTCGATTACGGAGTTCATAAAGACGGCACTCTTTGGACAACACCCGTTCCCAGTAGACACAATCGGCAGCTCCTCCAGCCATAGTACCCAATAGAAACTTATTGATTTCAATTATTTTCTTAACTTCTTGGGACCCTGTAGTGAAAAATAGAGACATGCATCATTTATGATTGTTCCTTGTCTTAACGTTATTAGAAGACTAATATATACAAATCTGTCCACTAATTAGGTATTGTAAAAATGATATTATTCCGTATTCCGTACCGATAAACATTCCTCCAGTTGCTCGAGAATCAACAGCAAGAACAACTCCACCCTGGAACTTAAATCCAAGGGTTGTTGTACCATGAGCCATTTGAATTTTCAATGAACTCGAAGGTTTCTTATTCAAACCATAAGGGGTTTGCGTACTGAAGCCAGAAGGAGCCATAATATGAAAGCCTTCGATTGGATAGTTTCGTCGAGGGCCATGACCAAAGGGATCCAAATAATCCTTTTTCATTTCCTCTAACTCAGGAATCTAGAAATTAGAATAAACAAAAAATATTTTTACAGTTGCATCAAAAATTGCAAAATGGTCAGTGCCGACTTAATACAACTACATTTAAACCCAAAATTGAAAATATGAAATATGTCAACGCCAAACACAGACAAGCCCCTGGTCACTAATTAATATTGTCATCTTGTCAGCTATATATTATATCATCGTCATTATATTGTACACTGTACACTGCAGTATTTGAGAAATATGTACTTACATCATTCGCCGGTGGCAACATAAGCTCGGTGTTGTGGCGAAAATTGTTCGATAAAACTTCGCAATCATCCAGTACCTCAGAAAAGGCCTCTAAATTGTTGGCGAAAGTCCGTTTTTTGTCGAACCCGCAAATGCTTTCCAAAGCCATTTTTGATTCTTCAAATATTAGCACAGTTTCCACTTAATAATCCAAAATTTTAAATAAAACTTAGGCAATTTCTTCCACTTTGCACTTTGCGTGGATGCCAAAATGCAAAATGACAATGCAAGAATCTTGTCCAGTCACAGTAAACCACAATTCAAATATTAGCGGATGTGCAGGTTTTAAGCAAGGATCATTCATTCTGCATTCTTGCTCACAGAATCTTTACTTACACACATAAAAATGCACTATGTCACATGGTAATGTTATAACATTACACTTCATTGTTACCGCTAAGGTAATAGATTTTGAATGCAATTTTAATGCAGTGGAAATGCAAAGCTGTCGACTAGTAATCCGGATTGGATCGGCTGTCATTAAAATTTTTGCAAAGTAAATAACTCGTCAATATTTTGAACTTTGACTCTCTCTCCTGTAGTAACCGGCCATCATCAACCCTTTCTGCTCGAAAAACTTTAGATTGAGGTAAAAAGTCATCACATCAGTGATCTATCAATAAGGTAAGGTCAGTAATGAGCTGAATAAATATTATTATTAATATTCATTATTTCCTGACACCATTTTTTTGTCTTCTCTTCATTTTCTTTCTTAATATAATATCTACAGACAGAACTAAATAGACGACACATACATGTTGCTTTCATTATGTGTGTGTCGTCATATTGAGCATAATAGCGAATATAGGAGTTTTTCGAAAGTTGTCGCTCCATAATCATTATATTAATTAATATAATGATTAATGTAAAACGTAATTTAGAAAGCCAAGGCCAAAGGCATCACTTAGTAGTGGTGGTCGGCCTCCATGAGAATTTAATGGCCAAATATGTACCTTAAAAATCGTATGGTTACTATTTGCATTTGTATTACTTATTTCTGGAAAACTTGATCGCAGTAAACCACAAACAATAACCATGAATTGCTGCCTAATATTGCTTTAAGATTCATGCATATCGATCGATTTATATTTGCATCTATCATCTATCGAGAAATAACAACCCTGTCGCAAAGGTGAAAGAGGAATTTCTCAAACTTGTCCTCTATATGTGTATGGAAATGGATAGTATGGCTGTGATTCTGTGATTGTATGCGGTTTAATTATCATTATTGGGCCTTTTATACTATATCTTTATAAGTATGTTTTGACGTTTACTTATATGTGAATGCGAGGTTTGTGTGCCTCTTTGCTACGCAAGGCAATTAATCACAATTACTGATGTAGGTATATGTATCACATTTCACGTACCCATTCACGTAGATTCTTAAAGACAATCATTTTGCAGCTTTTTTGTGTGTGTATAGTGCACACTGCAGTAACTGTGCATACTTACTTCAACTTTAATACTTGTGTAGCTTGAATGAATAAACTGATGTACTAAGTCCATTACATGCCCACACGGTTACTTATATCTGTGTATGTATATAGATATACATATCTGTAATTGTAATCTAATCTTCAGTCTTTAAGTGTTCTAAATATTGTAGGAGATAAATTGACGAAGGTGACATTCTTTGCAATTTTTGACTTATTTTGATAACTTGAAAGGCTATGCGAAATGTAGCCTTTCAATCAGTCTGATCTGAACTGAACTATTATGCCTTTTGCTTGTAGTAATGTAGTGTGCACTTGAATAGTATCAGATGTAGTAGTAAAGTTATACAGTACAGTTGTACATAAATTGTATGAAGTGTGTAGTGATTGTAAGTAGGTACCCACTCGAGATTAGAGTGCTATAGGCTATAGCTATATATGGTATTTAATGTAGCATCATAAACGTAGAAAAATGTTTTTTAGGGGCAGCGAATACATTAACCTCTATTCTATTATCATTTAATGTCAATTCTACTTGTTACCTATTTATACATCTGCTCTGTCTTGCGGACGGAAAAGTAATTGTAATAAATCAGTAAGCTGTCAGAGTGTGTAGGCAAAATAGCCCACGTAATCTAATCACTCCCTCCAGCATACATACAAATTAAATTGGATTGGCGATCTTTTGGGTAGCAATTAGCATGTTAAAATATTTATATGTAATTGTTTC
This sequence comes from Tomocerus mixtus, assembly GCA_034694165.1. NCBI lineage: Eukaryota > Metazoa > Arthropoda > Collembola > Entomobryomorpha > Tomoceridae > Tomocerus > Tomocerus mixtus. The sequence continues at coordinate 14,420 of JAQFYC010002419.1, forward strand.
TGTATTGTATTGTACTCTTTATAGCCAAAATAGGATATTTATTGTCATTGTTAACATTAATTAATTATTTACTTACACACAAATTGTGCAGTAATAGTAGCTAGCCTATACTTACAAAGAAGTTTTGATCTGACCATAATTACTAAATTACTTTCGCAGAAGTTATAAGTTATAACGATTAATAATTAATATTCTTCAATTCTTTTTCTTTTTTTGCAGTACATCTAGGAAGTCGGAAATCCCTCAGCTCGTGATATGGCGACCAAAAGGTCAACTACCGCCTTACTTAAGGGCCTCCGAGTACTAATGCAAAACCGAGAGATTGTACAAGAACCATTGTCCGCTTACATCGTACCTTCAGGCGACGCACATCATGTAAACTACTTTTATGATTACAATTTAATTAGACACATATATTTATATTTATTTATTTATGTGTCAGACGATCAGAATCGAATAGGGACACTAACTTATTCTTATGAATTTCAATTGCATTTAATAGAGTGAGTATATAGCTGAGTGTGATGAGCGTCGGGGTTTCACCTGCAGCTTTGATGGATCCGCTGGAACTGCAATTATAACTATGGATAAAGCTCTCATGTGGACGGATGGGCGATATTACTTACAAGCGACTAACCAAATGGACGAAAACTGGACATTAATGAAATTAGGTAACGAAATATGCTCAATTAATTCTTTAATTTACTATTTTGTCGTATATGTGTAATATATGTACCATATTTTTACTGATTCCATGGTTAAAGTCAATTGAATCCCTTATAGGTCTACCTGACACACTTACACAGCCTCAGTGGCTGACTAAAAATCTTCCGACTGGGTCTTTCGTTGGGGTAGACCCATTATTGTATTCCAATGACGAGTGGGAGAAAATGGAGGAAGAACTCAAGTCTGGAGGAATATCATTAATAGCTGTTAGAAAGAATTTGGTTGATGCTATATGGGAAAACCGTCCCTGTCAGCCTGACTCTCCCGTTGTTCAGCTTCCTTTAGAATTTTCTGGGAAAAGTGTTAAAGAAAAGTTGGAAGCCGTGAGAACCGAATTGAAGGATGCAAAGGCCGATACTCTGATGATATCAGAACTCGATGAAATTGCATGTAAGAATTATTTTCATTATTAGAATTAGAAATTGTGTTGTCTTAAACGATTTTCTTAAATTCATATTTTTGCGATTGTTTAATTTAGGGATTTTAAATTTAAGAGGATCCGATATACAATTTAACCCGGTGTTTTTCGCGTATCTAATCGTTACCCCGACTGGAATGGAACTTTTTATCAATGCAAATAAACTGAATGACACTATTCGTTGTAGTTTGGTTTCTGAGGGTGTTGATATTCGCCCTTATGATGCAATTACAGAACGATTGCAATTCTATGTAAGTTCAAAATATAAGTAATAATGGTGCACATATGTAAATATTTCATAAAATACAATCTAGTCAAATATTAATGCTCATGTTATCTTTAGGTAAGTAGCACCAACGGCAAAATTTGGCTGAGCAAGAATTGCAACTACGCTTTGGCAAGTTTAGTCCCCAAGACTCGTCAGCACATGAAGTTGACACCTGTTAATCTCATGAAGGCAATTAAAAACCCTGTGGAAGTCGAAGGAATGAGAAATGCGCATATTAGAGATGCTGCTGCACTGTGCTGCTTTTTTGCATGGTTAGAAGAAGCCATTCAAAACGGAGAGTCAATTACTGAAGTTGAAGCTGCCACAAAATTGGAAAATTTCAGATCGTTAGTAGTTTCTTTTCCCTGCTAAATACATAACAGTTTATTTACATATATTACATAATAATACTATATCGGATTGGGCAAATCATTTGTTCATAGCCATTAAAATTAACTTTATTATATTTATCAGGGTCCAAGCACATTATCGAGGTCTGAGTTTCCAAACAATTTCGGGAAGCGGTCCAAACGGAGCAATTATTCATTAGTAAGCCTATTGGATCTCTGATGAGACGAGACTTATTATTACTTATTTTAATTAGTAAATATATATTAGGACACATTTCAAGCAAAATGTGTACTTATATCTTTTGTCATATTTATAATTTTTATTAGCAATCCATTTTTGGCTCCTGAAAGCAGAAAGCTTTCCATTGATGAAATTTATTTGGTGGATTCTGGAGGTCAATATTGGTAAGATTAGTATTAGTTACATAATTATTTTCTGACAAACTATCCTTTAGACTGCGCTAATTGTGTTTTTCACAAAGGGATGGAACAACTGATGTCACCAGAACACTTCATTTTGGCACTCCTACTGATTATCAACGAGATTGCTACACTCGCGTTCTAAAAGGACAAATGGCTTTGACGATGGCAGTGTTTCCTAACAAAGTTGTGGGCAACTATTTGGATACTTTGGCACGAAAGGTACAATTCACGTTATCAAATTTACAAACAATTATTATGGAAGCAATTCCTTATTTTTAAAATATATTATTGCACTATTAGTTTCTCTGGGACGTCGGTCTGGATTACGCACATGGAACTGGCCATGGTATTGGCGCTTATTTAAATGTTCACGAAGGACCCCATGGAATTTCTTGGCGTCATTTGCCTGATGATCCTGGTCTTCAAGAAAATATGTTTGTGTCTAATGGTATGCTAAGTTTTCTAGTTTCCGACGTCAGCTGTTCAAAATCTTATTAATTTTAAACCTGCTTATGCATTTTTGAAAATTTTTTGTAAATTGTTTGTTTTGCAGAACCCGGTTATTACGAGGAAGGTCAATTTGGCATTCGCATTGAAAACATCATCCGCATAAAAAAGGCCAACCCGAAACACAACTTTAATAACCGTGGCTATTTAACTTTCGAAGACATTACTTTGGTGCCAATCCAACAAAAACTGATTAAAACCGAGCTTCTTACCCCTGCTGAGGTTTGTTTTCAACTTTTTTTACAAATTGTAATTATCTAGCTATTCTATTGGCAATGAATGATAAAATAATGTATTGGTATATTTACATTATAGATTGAATATATTGACGAGTACCACACCTTGTGCCGTAAAACCGTTGGAAGTTATATGGATGCAAATAACATCGGCGAAGCTGGTTTCAAATGGCTAATTAAAGAAACGGAACCTCTGCGCTAAGTATTTGATTTCGGAAATGCCATGCCATACAATGTTCTATTTCTTCCCGTCCTATAAATCTATCTGACCCTTATTCTGAAGGCCTTCTAACATTGTACCTGGTCACAATCACAGCGAATACATCACACACAGGAGCACCGGTTACCAATTTAGATAATTCATTCCACTGCTAGGAAAGCTTTCAATTGTTAATTCTAAGTTAATTCTACATATCCTTATTATCTTAATGCGCAGCTTTAATTAGTACCGACATAGTTAACTAAAATCTATATAGATTAAAGAAATGTAGTTACACTGATTTCTAGCAAGTAGTTTGTGAACTATTTGTGTCTTCTTTCTATAAAATAAAATGATTCCGAATACCGAGATATCATGCAACATTACAGCTTATGTTTGATAAAAGTGTTACTTACAGTTAATTTTGACAGTGGAATAAAAATGTTTTTCATCTTTCAAAACTTATCACAAGAATCATTAATATATTCATATTTACATTAGCACACATAAATTCAACAGTTTAACATAACTTTAGAGTTGTAGGAATAATATATTTATGGTAATAGCTCGTATCTGTATAACAAAGATCTGAATTCGTCATTCATAATCATATGAACTATTCCTCCCCAGTGTCACTTCTGGCATATACGGGTAACGTATCGTCTAAGGGTGGTGAAATAGGAGTTTCTAGTCCGTCATAATGTGACTGCTGATTGCTTGTGACCATATCTTCATTTGGCTCTACAGTTGGGTTTGTCGCTCCTTCGATCGGCTCATAAGCAGCGTGATTTCTACATGAAATGTAAAAATATATTTATGTGTGAATGATTGTGTATGCTTACAATATGCTAATAAGGACAAGAATTTTAAACGAACCTGTATAAAACGTAATGTTGAACAAGGAAGAGAATATCAAAGCAAATGGAGAACAATCCTAATCCGAATTTAGTAAAGTCTCCAAATATTGAGCCCCAGTCATCTGCACAATAATTAATTGGTAATTTTTATATAGCAGTACAGCATTTACGCTTACTCATTTACTTTGGATGTATGGGGTTTAGCCAATATCCAGTAATCCAGTTTTTACATTAATTACGGTTAGGTATTGCGTAAAAATATACTTACTGTAATTGAATGCAATTAGAAACATTTGCATCACACTTAAAACACCTCCCGTGAAATCAAGAAGTACATTTCCAATGCACCATCCTGAAGTACTTTTTCTGGACCAATTTAGATAAGCCTGTTAAAAATTGGCACATAAAACAATAATCAGATTGAGTTTTTACATAAAAAAATTTCTAAATGGCCAATTGTAATTTAGGAATTTTATTTTTCTAAAAACTTGCAAGCTTACTTGAGGAATGTATTTGATTAAGGTAATAAACAGTTTAATGTATGAGCAGAGAGTGAGGAATGTAAGCCAAGTAATCCCAGAGCTGAAGGCAACAACGAGGATTACGAAAAGAACAGTAAATATTCCAAAGAGAATGGTCTTTCCGGGCTTTGAGACAACTTGAGATCCTCTCTAAGAATGATAAAGATTCAAAATCAATCTTAATTTACTACATACAGATATACATATGTAAATTGTTAATATCTTAAAACTAGGAAGGTATCCTTACGTCATAGATGTGACATTGGTACAGCGTAACTGCACACATCAAAATAGCATGAAGTGTAAATACAACATCATTCAGTTGAACCGGAATTTGGCCAAACGGGTGCTTCGCTTGATATTCTTGCTAGATTTACAAATACAAATAATTTTCATTGCATGCGTTATGATAATTAAGGGATCTGTGCAAAAAGGAATAAAGCTTACTTGAACAGACTTAATCCAATAAAGTCCCACATTAAATATTCCATAGACCCCAAACCCCGTTATATTTAAATAGACATAATCTAAGCTCAACCCTCGAACGCTGTAACACAAAAAATTGAGTTTAAAATCAATTTGATAAAAAATATATTACATTTTTACCTCCTACAGCTACAGCTATGTATTTAGGATTTTATTAAAGATACAGTGTAACAAAATTTGAACCTTTTTCTCCTGTAATTCTGGTAGATCTGTGGATAAAATGAAACGGACCAAGCAACAAAGTACAGCCATCCGACGACATCACTTAGCACAACGAGAAGTGCTAGTTTATACACCGTAACTCTTACGAAAACATCTGGAAGTCTGCAAATGCAATAAAGTAAACCCATTTAAATATGTACAGTGAAAATTCATGAAATATTGAGCAATATCGTGGAATTGGTATCGATAATAAAAATGTCTTAGCATAAACTCATCTTTACTTCACTTACAGTTCTGATTTAGAATGATTGTTTTCAATATACGATGAGGTGATGATAACCCTTCCAGAAGCGATAGCGACGATATTTATCGAGGTATTTTCGAAAACTAATGTTGAATGCTCATCAACTAGAGTTAGATTTGGCAAAGGAGCAACTACTCCAGGTGTATTGTCGCTAAACACCAGAACTGTTGAAGTATAATTTTCAAATGTTGTATTGAAATATTTCCTGTAGTATATAGAAAAGAATTACTTATATATTGTTAGAATTTCTTGCGTTTATATAAAATAGTTTGTATCTACCTAGACGAAACCAATTAAAAATCATGAATTGATTAACTTACGTAGTATAAATTAAAACGGAATCATTCGTTCCTACTTTTATGTCCAAATCTTTTTGTTCATTTGGTATACCTAAAGGTGAAGGTGATTCCTCGATCGTATACTCGTTATCCGAATTCTGTCCTAAAAGCAATACAAAAATGTTTTACAGATTTATAGAAAACAATTTATAGATACATAAATATTTATCAATACTAAAATAAGTAGGTAGGTACCTGTTGCATATTGACATAAGGATGTTACTAGTAGAATAAAAAATCCACATTTGAATCGACTATATAATCTAATTCGGATATAGTTTTTGTTTATTTTGTAAGAATCCATTATGATAATATCTGTATATTTTAGTCAATCTAGTGCGATGGCTTATGTAACTATTGCGCTGTAATTATAAACTGTAATTTTTCCGTTCGTCTTCTGCGAACCTATCTTCAATATAATGGTTAGCTCATCCCTTTGGGCAAGAATTCTGTAAATTACAATATAAAACAAAAACTGTGAACGTAAGTATTTAACATGTTCATTAAGTAATTACAAATATTGTAGTTGTAAATGAATATGCGTAAACTTACAAGAAAATTCTTCATCTAATGATTGTCTTGATAATTGTAAAGATTTCATCTACTTGTTCAATGGATCAAATGAATTAAATACTAGCAGATAAATTGTAACTAATAAATATTATAAACTAATGTGATTTACAACTTTAGTAATCTACTTAGATCACATAACACTTACACAAAAAGGTGCAAAAACACTGTATGTAAAGTGCAGTACATAATATTGACGAAAAATAAGTGTGACAAACAAATACAACGAAATTACTGCCTTATGATTATGATTCACATAGTAATAATTATTGTACTTGCAGCTAATAATAGCCCCTTCGTGTATATCACATATTTATACTTACATCTGTAGAGTGTAAGTATAACAAACCTATTGTTCATATAGCAAAAACATTACAATAATCTCTGACAGATTCTCTGCGCTTTTGTTGTTTCAACTGGCATATCTTGTTTAACACATACGTATACGTAAATCTATTTGACGAAAAACATACTGGAAACAGTTCAATTCTTAAATTACGACGTTTCATTTAGTTTATCGTAAAGTATCTCTATCCACAATTCTACAATAGTATACTGTAACTTATAATACACATTTAATGTGTAACTTTGGTAGTAATATGTAAAGATGTATCACACACAGCAACACAAAGTTCACTTTTTACAAAACTAAACCAAAGTTTTAACTTTGTAAACAAAAGCTGTGGTTATTGTATGTAGGTATGTTGCCTTTTGACAATACAAATTGAATGTAAACTTGAATCTAAATCAAACTGTATTTCACATCACACAGTGTGCAATGTAAATCTAACACTACATAACTTGTACATATGAACAAGTAAGTAGTGTGCGTATACAGCGATTTATTTATAATTTTTTCTATGTAGTAATGGTATGCACTTTAGACTTAGGTACTCATTTCTGTACGTACTAATGTAAGAAACCCAGCTGTAATATTAGCTTAAATATTATTACCTAAGTAGATTTGTTATCTGTTACGTATAGGAAACGTGGTTTCTTTCTACAGCTTATTAACCGAAATTTTTATGCAATTGTTCTGGGTAATAGCTAATACACATTACTGTTTGCGAATACCTTACATTTGACGTTTACAACAATATAAGTAAATCTTGTGTAGTGTATTCCTCACTTTAAGGTAAGTTGTAAATATGTGCCTAGATAGTATACCTACTCGTTTGACATTGACTGTTTAAAGTATGTAGTAAGGATAAGGATTATTACGTAATGTCTACTATTAATAGTATGTGCGTATGTGTAATGAAAAAGTTATGCTTTCTGTACTGTCTGTAAGAAAGATAAGTAAATTTTAGTATGTCGACCTACATTATCATGGACTTTAAATGCCACTTAGCATAGAATGGTATGTTATCAGTACTTATGAATGAAATTTGATACCTAAGTGTAATAAATGGAGAAAGATCAACATCTGCTCGGTTCTTTTGCTTATTTCGCGCTGGATGGATGTACAAACTCAGAATCAGATTCGCTTCGTCTCCGTCGCTCTCTTTTTACATGCTAACCATGAACTGAAAGTAGAAGCTAAGGACATGACATTGGATGGACTGTAAAACTCCAGCAAGAAGTTTATTTTGTAAGATTATATGCAAAAGGAAGAAAAAGAGAGATTTAATTAGTAGTTAACGATTTTGTACGTATACTACTCGTAATACATAGCTTGGTTAATCATGAATAATATTCTCACTCATTCAGTCTTTGAATTTTATTAATTGGCAAAATTGACCTATATATTTTGAGATTCATACTTAATTCTCTGTTTATTCAAGTGTTAATAACAGCCGCATGATTTGATATACTATAGGATGAAACAACCTTACTTAGATATGTAAATATTAACAATTACTCATCTGGAAGGGGTAATACTGACCTAAAGCAATTTCGCAACTTGAGAAGAATATTATAAAGATAGTAACATTACGACCACAAGTCTCTTATAAAATGGACAAGGCAAAATTGCAAATAAGTAATTACTATCTGTGCAGTGATTTATTGTTATGTACATATTAGCTTCGGGACAAATATTTCACAAAGCTGTGAGAAAATTTCCTTTGGTTATGAGTTGTTCCTTATCTGATTTCCATATGCAGCTGGTATAATTATTATTATCCTACTGGAAGCTTGGGAAATTTTCCTGGTAAGATTTCCACAAATCGCTAAACTGGATAATTCTATTTATTACTAATCCTTTTAGCTATTTAACTAAGTCCAACTATAAATTCTAAACTACAAATCTACGTTTTATGAAGCTAGATAAATATTCGCAAGCTCATTTGAGTTGGCTAGAATCTAGAATGTAAAGTACATAATGGATGTAATATTATTGTTTTGGTTTTCAATCAAACAATCTCGCATGAAATCTTTATTAGAAACTTACTAGATCTACAAAAAATTCTTACAATTATTTTTCAGCTGAACATAAAGGAATGCCGTAGATTTTTAACAGTTCCAAAAATCTTTGGCTGGGCTCAATTCCATTACGACCGATGACACTTGGAAGAAGGTAACCACCAGTATACATATAGACCATCAAAGCTTCAAATTCCATTGAAATCAAATCATTCAACCTAATATGTGGAATATAGTCATCTTTGTGGGCATTACTATAATCATCTTCACATCCCCAGAAAAGTAGCTGACGAAACCTCGTACTCTGAGCTGTTGAGATAAATCATTCAATTGATCTATTTATTTATCAATTAATATTTATTCCTTTTCTTCAAGATTTTATTTCTATTTATTTTATTTTGTATAAAAATTTCAAAAATGTTCGCTATTTACCTTGCAGGAAGCAAGAATCAACTTTATAAGTGCTTTTTCCAACCCGAACTTCTAAATCCCCGTATTTTCTTTTTGTACTATAGTGCAACATATCCATATCCATAGATTTAAAATTTTTACTCGCCTGTATCCTGAAAAACGAAAATAAAGTAATCACAATTCAATATTCAAGAAAAATACAAGTATTTCAAATTCTTAGGATATAATTTGTCATTTTAAGATGTAAGGGACATACAGTTGCGTTCCAGGACTAGAAGATGTACTTTCGTTGTCATATGGTACTTCAGAAAGTTTATTAAGCCATTCTGAGACTAAATCTTTATAATGGATAGTTTGTTCGGGTAATTCTGGCTCATCGTGGTAATCTTTATGATATTCGCAAAGATTCGTGACTAGATATTCCTGCTTTCCTACGGATGCTACTTCGGAATGAAAATCCGAGTCAGAGCCCTCATTTTCTTTGTTATCATTATTGTAGCTAGATTTTTCTGAGGACGTGACCTCGTGCCCAAAGTCGCCGAAAAATTCAGAGGTGAAAACATGACTGAAAGAATTTTTAATCGTTTTTCCTACGCTGCCGAGTAAGTCTATTATCTTTGCGTAAAATGAATGCGGTGATTTCGATATCGGAACAACTACATCTTCCATCTTGTCGAAGGTGGTATCAGATAAACCGAAATCCGCTGGAAAAATACGATTATCACCTGTGAGAATTCAAAATTAGTTCTTATATTTACATGAATGATGGCCTAGCATTTCGTTCCCTGCTCTATTTAGAATCTTAGCTACATAATATTTACTAAAGCTTATTAAACTAATATGGTACGCTCACGTTTTCGCCCTGAAGTGCCCCAATTCTTTTGCGGGGTTTCTTTGACCTGGAAAACTTCAAGGAAGTCTCCTTTGTCTTGGGCACGCTGATTAGGAGAAGGATGCCTTAAGTCCTTGCTATTGTTAATGTTATCGTGACGACTAAAAGCTTTTTCATCCCCTTCCTCAGATAACTCACTGATTGAGCTGTTCGATCCCAAATGATCTCCTTGAGAATTATTCGATGAGGGGTAACAATAATTAGCAATAGTACTAGTAGTATTTTCAATGTGCGACCTTTCTTCGGATCGATTACGAATGGATGCAGCCATATTTCAGTTGAGAAGCCATTAACTTGATAAATATATTTAGCATTATAAGCTAAGGCAAAGTTTAAAAAATGAAAAGTGAAACGTGGTTTACATTATTTTAACCTAAATTAAATGATCGGAGGGATTTCAAATTACGCCCACGTCCATGTAGCGCCGTAGCGCTAAATTGCATTCATCCGTCCGGGGGATAACAACAGTATCCACGCAAAAATAAAAATATTAGTTTTCATGGTAATGCAAGACTGCGTTTTAGCAATGTGGTGTGGGCGTACAATGCATACTTTTATAGACCAAATGAACAAAGATATCTTTTTCTATATACTATTTCAGTAAAAGTACATTGTCAGTCGGGATTCATAATTTATTTATTCATGCACTTTCCATTTACATCGAACTTGGGTGCGCTTTACATGTTATTTTCATGTTAATGCACACTCTACTATACTCTAGTAATATTTTATTAATATTTCAACTTCTGCTGTATTAATTAATGAGGAATTGGATTAACAGTTGCGTCTTGGTATGTTTCACTGCAGGTATTATTCAAAAATGATTGTGTTATTAATTAATTACCTAGCCGGTTTACACACTTCTTATATATCTCGTCCAGGCCTTTCCATGTATTTGAGTAACCACATTATCTATAGTTTGGAATTGGAAAAAGTTACTAATATACATAATAGGTACTGTGAGGTTCACAAATAATTGATAATGCAACTTGCTATTACTTAGTTTGCTACAAAAGCGGGGCAAACAGTATTAATAAAAGCCCTATAAGAGTTCTACCCGAATTCCCTGGACTTTATAAAACTATGTGTGTTTGACCTATGAACTGAATTCAAAATTATAAATGAAAAATATGTGACTTATTAAATGAAATGAGCAAACTAGCTAAAATGTAATAAATGAGTGAGTGTCTGATGAGTAAGTCAAAAATAAAATCAAAATGCAACTAGACAAATAATAGTGTGTCAACTTTGCTAGGAATTATTATTTTAACGTATAAATTCTACAAATGTAGAGCTCAAAAGAACAATGTTCACTGTCTTAAAAATATAATGTTTCTTCCTTTTATCAAAGAGC
>JAQFYC010002420.1:0-25799 GCA_034694165.1 Tomocerus mixtus
TGCTCAAGTGGCATAACACTTTAGCGTATTAATGCTCATGTGGCATAACACTTTAGTGAAGATCACCCTCGATATAATAAACTGAGTATTTAATACAATATTAAAATAAATACAAATACAAGATGGCGATTTTCTGTAATTATTGTTTCATGTGGGACATGCCTCCACCTGGACGAAACTATACAATAATAAATAAATAAATAATGAAAGATAATAAATACAATAATAATTAGGCTGTAGATTCTACAAAATTGAATTAACACGTTATATTTTCTGATTGCAATATTTGATGTATTTCCATTAGTTGCATTTTCCTATGAATTTAAATTATGGATGCGTGTAAGATACACTAAAGCAGCTGCTGAAAAACACAAAAACATGGTTTTTGCATAATTTTTAACATAGTTATAAGAGTAAAAATAAATGAACATTTAAATGGTATTTCGTAGCTTGAAATAAATAAGTTGCAAAGAAAATGCTGTAGAGAAACCTTTCAGCGTAAATGTGACATTTTTTAATCATTTTCAGCTTTAAGTTCCTCAATTCAACTATATGTTATGCTAGATGGTGATCCTACAAAGACCCGGGTATCGGTTGTGGGCCAAGGATGACATTTTAACGAGACGATTACATAATGCAATATTGTTTTGTATAAAATAGAAAATACCCACACATTTTTTAGTATTATTTCAATATGTAATGTAAATACGTAAGTATATTGTATCATTGTATATCATAATTAATATAAATTGCGATTAACTGAGCAGAAAATAAAGAATGAGGATATTAACGCTTTATTTTATTATTCCGAGGGAAAGGCAATTGTCTTTTGTTTTAATAAATTACTAGTTTATTTTCCTAAAATGTACTTTCCTAATCTCTTGAATAAATTAATTGACAAATTTCGATATTAGGATGAAATGTGTGTAGACGGTGTTTGTTCTCATTGGTCGGTAGAACCTTGGGGTCGGAGGGCAACTCCAGCAACTCCAGATTGTCCATCCAAAGGACGGGATTTCTTTATTCCGTATTCGGAGAAGTTAAAGTCCAGCAATTCGTTTTCAATGATGTGTTCACGCTCTTCGGATACGGGTTCCTCGTCGGCGGGTGCCTCGGGCTCGGCGCCTGCGCCTCCTGCGTTGAAGTTGTTGGCGAGACCTGCCTTCATTTTTCCGTATTCGGAGAACCCGAAGTTCATCATTCGTCCTTTGGCGTTGTGGTCGTGGTCATGTTTGCTTTCGTGGGATTCCGAGTGGTCGTGGGTGTGTCTGGAGTGTCTTCTACCAGCTTGCACTAACAATAAGCTGTAGGCTAATTTAAAAAGAGAGAAATAATTACAAAATTGATGAGAATGTCAAATACTTTAAATATTTTATTAAAATGGCTATAAACATTTAAATATTTACCAAAAATGCCCAAAATTACAATGTTAAGTAGGAGAAAGGAGTTCATGATGGGTCCTTGTCCAGTCACCAGTGTAATGTCAATAACTGCTGTGTAATAGCGTTGGAGACGAACTGACAGAAAGCTTACGTAGGCAATGTGTCATTGCTACTTCGTGGATTTACAAGTCAATAACCTTATTGTTCTAGTTAGTGGGTGTCAACGACCAGGAATTATAAACAAAAATTATATTTCGACTTTTGCAAGTTGGATATGAAAATTAGCCACAAGAATCAAAACTCTAATTATAATATAATTGCTATAAAGAAAGGTTTGCCATAATAACAATTATACATAAAATCAGCACTCCTAAATCTTTAACACAATTTCAATAAAATAGCATATTGAACAGAAAACGCGTTCCAGTACTGGATAATATCGAATGCATAAATATAGTACAAAAGTAGGAGACTCCAAAATAAGACAGCAAAATATAATCCCATTTTTAATGATGGAAAAATATAATATTGGCCATTTCTTGTATTTTATTCATCGATTACATAATTCGAAAACTCTCTTTGCAAAAGTTAAGATTCGCGACGATGTATCTAAAATAACTATGTAGGGGTTGAGGAATGATTTTCAAATTAGCAGCCAATTTTGCATATTTTTAAGTGCTCATGTCAAGAAAAAAGTTGCTTGGTTAAATCATGAAATATGTTTTAATTGTAAAGTTAATTATACAATTTTTAGGATGACATACTTATTAGCACAGTTAATGTATTCGTAATATTTGGTTTACTAAATAATTAAATCCTCTAGCGAAATCTGTATCTCTAAAATCTGGTAGACCTGACTGAAATTAATTAATGAATCAACTATATGAAAATAAACAGGAAAGAGAGTCACACCCGGAAGAACAATGGTGGATATTATTTCTATTTGACTAAATAATTAAAGGGTTGTTGACATAACTTGTAGGACAGTAAATTGGTAAAATGTACCCTAATTAAGAAAAGACTTTTTTATTTTATATTTAGGTCCAAATCTCCTAAACTTAAATGACATTCTACACAACATGCACAAGATTATTTACAAATTGCATATAATGTTATGAAAAGTTACCTACTACCCAATAAAAATGCTCTATTTATTATTTTGCTTACATTTAATAATACCGAGTGCTTTTGCCAAATTAATTATAGATACCTACAACCTACCCAATAAATAGAACACTATCCCATTGTATTGTAATGCTCAGTTGCCTGCAGTTTATTATCCTAGTTGTGTAAAGTATCGTTATAGTGTCATACATTACAAGGAAAGTAGGTATTCAAGGGAACAGCTATTTGTACTGTAATACTATACGTAAGTTTAGTAAATTCAAACACCGATCTCGGATTTCTTTTCTATTACTAATCTAAATTATCCTCTTAAGTTGTGAAATTAAATTAGTTAAGCGTTATTCCTTTACCAACAATGCCAGGAAGCGCAATTTGATTTTCATAATGAAAGTCTAAATGAAACGGTTTCTTTCTTTTTTGATGAGAAATGAAAATAAATTTTAATAACGAAAGCAAGTTTTAGAGATTCCGTGATAATAAATAAATGGCTGTAAAGTATTTCCATTTGCATATCCGTACTGGGATGATCCTTGGCTGAATCAGTTTTGCAATGGTTTATTTAATATTTAGGGTAATCTTGGTCTGGACATTCAACAATCAACATGAACATTTGCGTAATCCTCCTTTTGTGCGCTTTGTACGGTAAGGAGAGATAAATTACGGACTTTTCAAACATAACTGTTAAAAACTAATTAGCGCGTTAATCTGTTAATTATTATTACATATTAGACCCATATAATACACCAATGAACCATTATGTCGTACAAGTCGATGAAATATAATGTGTTTGTTCATTTAGCTGTTTCCTTAACTGATGGGTTGCCAAATACTTATGAAACGGATGTAAATAAAACAAAAGACGAATTGACTGTCAACGCCCGTGGCTCAGACATATCTGCGGTCCAGATGGGACGTATGATGAAGCAAATGGAGAAAGAGATGAACGCAGGGTTTCCGTCTTCGAGATGAAAGAAATATCTGGACACAGGAACTCATCAGAAATCTCAATGAAACGACTGGAAAGGAATCATTTTGAAACTTAATACTTTATAAATTCCTGCTTATTAATTCGAATAAACTTGTACAGATCCTTATTGCAGCATAGGCATCTGTCTATTATATCCATAAATAAATATTTTTTATTAGTACCATTCAAACAGCAACTTTCACAGTTCTTCTTCACTTTTTTACTGATTGGATTACAATAATCCCCGTTTCTCAAGTTAATTCTTAAATCCTTTTTCAAGACACACATTTTATATTTTATTAATCATATGAATGTACAGTTTCGATATTCACTCGTAAATACATTTTTTAATGGAAAAAGCATTTCCTTTGGAAAAATTGTCATCTGACATTCGCATTTCTAATAATGTATCCTTACGTTGGGTAAGAACCCCTAAAATCAACTTTTACTGAGTTTATTTATTTATTCGGTACATCTAAGCTGATAAATGTAATAATAAATCATAATATTGCAATACAACGGATAATGTGTTGCCTGTTGTCAGTAAGTTATTTCAGATTTATTCAAATGACAAAGTGACCATTCAATATTCAATTTTCAATTACACAAATCAAAAACAGTGACTAACTGAAGCAGTAGATACCGCTCTTCCCCGCAGGTCACATTATAAATAACATATATAAGTATAAGTACATAATTAAACTTGCTGTTAACTTGCTGCAACAACGTATCGAAGAACAGTCGTAAGAGAGACATGCATATTATCGCTAACCTGTTTACATTATTACTGCTATACCCTGTCGATCTCCTATCTACGTTTATCTACTTGCGAATAAGCATTTATCAATAAACAGATAAGGAAAACTGGAATGTTGTAGCAAGATGCTTGTTTTCATTTCAAAATTATACAGAAAATATAGACAAAATAGGTAAAGTAAATTTCAAGTAGATTTCAATACTGTCCGTCCGTCTCTGTCCATAAACAAGATAACTTTTAAAGGGATCGAGATAAATTATTCAAACTCAGTAGACGTCTTCTGAAGGAATTAGAACTGTTAGAATTGGGTCTATCGGATAAACCGTTGATATTTGACAGGGAGTGCCTAACAATAATATAGCATGCATATATCTATCGATGTAGTGGAGTGCTGCACGACGCAATGATGTCCAGTCCAGATGACAATTGGGGAGAAGTGAACTCACCGAGTAAATCCATTACACACAGACTTGCAATGTCTTATTTTTCCGTTGCTCTATATTTATAATCAAAACATACAGATGCAATCTGAATATTTTCTAAAAACTGTTGATTTGAATCGTAATTCGTTCTAAAACCTAAAATCCTGTTGTTGCGTTGTATAATTCAGTTGACACTTTGACACACCAAAGTGGAAACCCTGAATAATCCATCACGATTACATTCATTTTGTGTGAAAAATTAGCTCATTGTGAATAAATAAAAAAAGATTACAGTAAATAATCATCGTCCAAATAAAGAACATTAATATGGAACGCACGATAACATTTGCGATGTAGTTAAGTTAATATTGGTTAAATTATTATATTATGTAAGCCATCAGCTATGAGTTATACATTGTGTTATATGTGTACTACCTAAGAGAACTAATAAAATATACATAAAACATACAATACATGGTGAACATATTGTAACAGCCACAGCACACACTCACTTTTCCTTTTGGCATTGATCTACCACTTGTGATGTTTGCACGTCTATTATAATTATCATTATAAGTAACCTTGATTTCCAACACGAGACCTTGGTTTATCTGCACGACTACTTATTTTATTTATCGTAACAGTTTTAGTTTGGTAGATAGAAAGATACAAGTTCATCTTTTTTGTTTGAACGCAAAACATCCTGCACGTTGCAGTTGCTATGTAATACATTATTATAGATCCACTAAGTAATTAAGACTCTCAGTTACTTCTTAGTCTCACCCAAGTCCAATCCTATTTATTCCAAAGGAACATTTGGACTGAATTTGCTGTGATTCAATTGTGTTTAGAGTTAAACTTCAGAAATAAGTTATTGGAAATCATGTTTTCAACAAGTGAAATCTTAATTGGTGTTTGTGTGATCTCCATCGGCTACTACTACTTTAAAAAACTGAGTAAACCTAGAAATGCCATTCCAGGTATAATCACTTTATCATTTTATTATTCACACAAACATGTTATTTTCGGTGCAGATTTTATACAACTAAAATGTTTCAAATTATATTTATTTTAGACTTAAATGTTGATCAATGTTATGAAAAATTAGTTTGGTGTACGGTGTAGTATTTGCAATTTACATACAAGATATTAAAATTAATTTTACCGTAACAGTTTAATTAAAAACAGTCTTAATGACTGTTTTTCTCTTTTGATTAATGTCAACGATAGTTTGCATAACACTTAGACACGTGTCAACAAATAGTAGGTTTATCATGCGTAATAAATACCTGAGAATAATGATGGAAAATGTACGGATCTATTACGGAAGTTTTTAAATTTCTAAGAATCGGAGAGATTTTCTTAAAGAGTTATCTCCGAAACAGCACACTTTTTCCAGTCATTTTTCTCAGGTCTTCTTGGCGTACATTCTTATGTTGTACAAAATATATATTTTGCCTTATTTAAAACAGAACGCAGTTATTAAGAAAACAAACGCTGTAAGATTAAGTGTTTAAATGCCACACCCTGTCACCTGTATTTAAGGAGTCATTAAAATACTTTTACGAGTTTTAGATATTATGGTACCTTTAACTACAAAGAAAATTGAAATAAAAATAAACTTCTTAAATTTCAGAGCCTTTCACTCTCCCAATAGTTGGACACATGTTTTTCTTGGGTAAGATTCATTACTATTCCAATTTGTTAATTGCCATTGCATGCCTACTGTTCGAGCATCCATCCAAGCCTCGTCAAATCAAATTCCTCTTCCACCGTTATTCCTAGGAAGTTGCCCTGCTGCTTATACACCTTTGCATAGCGGCTTGAATGTAAAGGAACAAGTATTTCATTTTTCCAATTGTTTTTATTTTAGGATCCCAATTCTATCTACAAATTGCAAAGTGGGCCAAAATTTATGGAAACGTTTACAAACTAAAATTAGGACAAATTGAGTAAGTAAATCGTCAAGCAATTTTAAAATTTTTGGCTTTGATTTTGATAAATACTTATTAAGAATTTTGCAGAACCGTAATCTTAAGCGACCCTGCTGCTTCTCGAGAAGCTTTCAACATGCAAGTATTTAATGGGAGATCCGACATGGAAAGTTTCCAATTAACTGCCGATGGGAAAAATGGTGAAATTTAAAACATATAATAGTGGACACTGGGATTGGAAAATGTTTGGAGAATGTTTGCGAATTTGCTAATTTAATTTTCTCATTTAGGTATTATAGCATCGGATGGTCAGGTGTGGACAGAACAAAGACGTTTTGCTGTTAGACATTTACGAGATTTCGGATTTGGGAAGAAATCCATAGAGAATATGATCATGGAAGACGTCAATGAATTTGTTGAAGGAATTCGTAAAGAAAAAGGAAAACCTGTTCTTGTGCAGAGAAAATTTAGTTTGGTCGTATTGAATTCACTCTGGCAAATGGTTACAGGTTAGTTCTATTTATTTCTTACGTGGAATTTGGAAATAGTATTCAATTTGGAAATTACATGCAAAATATTGTTTAAAAAAGGTTCTCGCTACAAACATGATGATCCGAAATTAAACCAACTTCAGCAAAGAGCCAATGAGTGAGTGAATTTAAAGTTTTGTTCACTGTGATATTCAACTGTTTATTCAATAGTGACTGACATTTCACTTTCCTGTTCTAATGTTTGCTAAAATTCTCGACAATACATTTAAATTAAAAAATTGCAAACATTTAGAGAATTTGGGGAATTAGTGTTGAATCCTTTGATTGCGTTCTTCCCATCCTTTGCGAAACGATTTCCCAAGCTGACCGGCTGGAAAAGTTTTAAGGATACCTGCAAATCCCTGAGAGATTTCTTTGGAGAACAAGTGGCGGAACACAGGAAAACCTACGAAGAAAATAACCCTAGGGATTTGATTGACTGTTACTTGCAAGAAATTAATAAAACGACAGACCCAGCGTCCAGTTTTTATAAGGAATCTGGAGGCAAGTCTTTATTTTAATTTAGTTTTAATTTAGGGATTTTATTTGGGAACTAATTCTACATTATATCATTTATAAATTTAACAGTGATTCTTTTTTTGAGCAGAAAACCAACTTATTGCCGTAATTGGTGATATGTTCAACGCCGGTTCTGATACAACATCGAGGTATTTATTATTTTCTTGATGCATTAGTTCACTCGTCGGGATTTCTTCAATCCGAATTTTTGAAGCGTTATTGTCCATAATATTTTTCATTGATTTATTTCCAATTTATGGGAAGATGGACATTTACAACGCATTTTTTAAAGAGGAGTATTTTAAAAGATATCTGTGTTTTATTAATTAAAAACCGCAGTAAACTAAAACAAAAGTGCAGCATAAGGTTGAAGGCAATGAAATTCTAAATGAACTTTTGTATCGACATCTGTCCAGCCAGCCTTTTTTGTGTAAAGCTAACAAAATTTATTAAAAATTGAGAATTCAGTAATTTGTGTTTTGGATTTCAGTACGTTACAGTGGGCCATTCTCTTCTTAAGTCAAAATCCCAGTGTACAAAGTAAATTCAGATCAGAAGTTCAGGAAGTGGTTGGGAAAAGCAGACATCCGTCTTTAGAAGACAAACCCAGGTAAGATATTTCACACATATTTTTTAAACTATTGAGTAATCGTCCACGACATAGATTACATACAAGTCACTTGTTAATAATAATTTATATAACTTTTTAATAATATTTTTAATAATATTTTTAATAATAAAATCTCCATTATTGAGATTTAGACTGCAATGTTATGTAGGTAAGTATTTAAATAAATATACTTTGTTTATCAGGTTGCCTTATACAGAATGTGTGATAATGGAAGTGTTACGGAAATCCAGCATAGTTCCTACTGGAGTGATGCACTGCGTGATGGCTGATGTAGAGTTTCATGGTTACCAGTTCAGAAAAGGATGCGGGATATCTTCTAATTTCTATGGTACAAATAAAAATAAATATACAAGCACAGCCCGGGTAAATTGCTTTCGTTCTATCTGCAGAATTTGCTTACGGTATATAACCGACAGGCCTTGCCATAAACGGTCATGAGACTCCCAGCTGCCCATGTATTTTACCCATTGAATTTTACTAATTTTCAATTCTCGTTTTCACGTTTAAGTAATTCTTTTAGCAAATAATCATTTTGAAAATCTGCGTACTCCAATGCCCCATAAAAGTTACAAATATTAACATAAATGTCAGCCCAAAATACTCAACCACATTTTTGAAAATAAAAAATTAACACGTAAAGGATGGGGAGTAAGCAGTACAGAAGTTCGGGGCCACAAGGACAAATGTATTTGAGTAGGAGAGTTGGAAGAGCGTTATGCTGCGTTGGGGCCCCTTGGTCCTTCTCTACTGTTACTCGGACTGTACACCTCGAAGTTTGCAAAAAGTGGAACGAAATTAGTTAAAGTGCTTACATAAAGCCATATTATTATTCTTTATAATTACAGCTATACATCATGACCCCAAAACATGGGGTGATCCAGAAAACTTCCGTCCGGAGAGATTCATGGATAACAATGGCCAGTGTATTAAGAAGCACGACTGTCTTATGCCATTTTCGGTGGGAAAACGCGCGTGCGTTGGGGAATCTTTGGCAAGGGACACCCTTTATCTATTCTTAACGTCAATCGTTCAGCAGTTTGAAATCCTCCCTGAACCAGGTGTTAAAGTCTCTTTGGAAGGAAAACCTGGACTCATTCTAGCGCCTCACCCATTTAAAGTTATTTTTAATCCAGTTTAATTTCCTTTCTCACTATTCAGAATACTAATATAGAAGACCAATAAAATTAATTGACGACTTGAACTATATATATATTCCAAAATGGAAGAATGGGGTTGTTTCTGTAAACTTGCAAACGTTACTGTCTTTCCTTCCTGCTTGAAAACTTTCATTCTTTTTCATTTAATTTCACAATTAAAGCAATGCATTAAATAAATTTAACATGCAACTGTTAAAATTATTAAAATAAAAACTCAATATTTAGTGAATTTACATTAATTTGAATACATTTATTACAAAATACATTTTTATTGAAAGTACAACTTTTTTGTTTTTATATAGTGTTTAAGTTATACACAAATATATTACAATATTATTGTGCTACTGACCTTGATAACAAAGGTTTGTCATGTAAACACGCACAGTAAAGAGTAATATTAATAGCAGACAAAATATAAATGTGTTTTAGAATAACATACAATAATCAATTGATAAACATTCAAACAATTATTGTTACATAATAAATTATCGTTTAAAATATAAGTTATTTTGTTGATGCAGTACACTTGTAAGCTGGAGAAAGGGGTACCTTGGCATTGGATTAACAAAACACATGGTTGGGGTCCCAATAGGGTAAAATGTGTAATAGTTGCAAGTGATGGTCAACATGTATAGCATTTTATAAATGTAGATGACAGAAAATGTCCTTTCTAAGTATTTCTAAGTAAGAAGTATATAAAATTCATTAGAAATGATTTTTCGAAAACTGCACTCCTCATGTAGTAAAACAGCAAGCGCTTTTGGAAAATTAGTTTATTATAATACACTGATCTGATACTGATCTGGAAAACGAAAATCGTAGCTATACGGCCTTGCTACAATGAAATTTCAGCAGAGTTCATTTATTATTTAGTATGAGGAGTTTGAAGGATAGTTATTTTGAAGATTATTGTATTGACACTAAAGCATTGCTGAAGACGGATTTAAGGAAGGATCAATGGTGCGACAAGTGGAACAGAAAACAGGTGGTGCCTTCATTTCCCCGATATTTGCCTTTTTAACTTCACTTGGTTTGGTTTGACACCCCCAACTCCAACATTATTTAAATCTGGTGTGTACAGCCCCCAAAAACCAGTAAAATCGGTTACCGTACTCCCTTGTTAGGTGATAGATTTAGGCTGGCGCATGCGCCTACTTATTTAGATATTAAAGTGGTAACCAAATATGGTTTATGAGAGGAAAACATTTTAATTAGAATTATCGTTTACTAAACATTAATTTCTATAAATTATTTCGTGTACTTAAGTCAATCCAAGGACATAGGTACACACAAATAAATATCAACTGGAACAACTATCAAAACAAAAATTTCAACCTAAATGGGGGCATTGTAATACCAGTCTCAATAGCATTGCAACACAAATTGGAATCTTGGAAACATCTTGGAAACTCCTTTTACTTTTAGTTATGCTGCGAATGTGGAACTAAACTGTGCCAATTACTATTTACCGGGTAATAATCCGGTTTTGAAAGTTACACGAGTTATGTTGTACCAATTTCGTCAAATTTATACCAATTATTTGCGTAATACGGCCAAATGATACTAGGTAAAAATGCTCAACAATAATATTTAATTCTGTTTAAAATTGATTATTGATAAATGCCAACCCTGGCTATAACGCTTAATTTTTTCGTCCTACACATATTAAAAAGTCTACTAATCTAACCTAATTACTTTTCAAGTCAGCCAATTACAACTGTAATTCATTAATTCAACAAAAACAGCTGTTGGATGTTACTTTACATTATTAGCAGTTGTCATTATCAGTGAAACGCTAAACAGTAACCCTAACATTAAAGTATGCGAACATTAGCGGAAAGATTTAAAATAAATGAGAATTTTCAATAATTGTTGGGTAACCGACAACTTTCTACAAAGGAAACACGTTCACGTTTTATTTAATGAGTAACGACATGTGACAATTGACAAATGCTTAATATAAATATAAGTAACTGGGGAAATTAACTGTCAATGTCAGCTGCTAATCTTCTATTGGAAACCTAATTGCTTTTCGATTTGATCATGTTTTTCATTTTGAATAGAAGTCAGAAGTTGAAAATTGAGAATGGATACACCTCCCTGGAGCAAGGACGGCAACAATGGAAATCCAGGAACCGAAGAGGAGAAATCCGAATTGGAGGATCTCCAAATTGACCCAACAATTATCTCGGGGGTCTTATTGGAATTGGAGGAAGAGGAAATTAATGTGGATCAGCTGCTAGAAGAGGATGAAATACTGGAAGACCTTTTCACCAATGACCTAGATCAAGATCTTCCGTCGAAAGAGGAGATCGCAAACAACCCTGGCTCACGGAATACAACGTTGACCAAAAACAGTCAAATTATTGACAACAATCTTATGCAGGATAGGTTGAGAGGCGAACTTCGGGTTGTTTTAGTAAGTAAGTATAGTATTTTGCATCTTTTAATTCAAATATTCTCTGGTAACATTTAATTGATTTATTATATCGTTGTGTGTAAATGAAAATCAAAGGAAAGTTCAATTTATTGTCTTAAAAAGACGAAAAAATTTTTTTACGAGTCAGGCATGGGGTTATATGAAAATGACGGGAAAGTCAATTTTATTCAAATACAAATCAACGCCATTTAATTTTACCAGCGACTGGAAAGGTCAATTTAAATGTGAATTATAAAAAATTATTGCTGTTTTTCTAGAATTGCCAATTGGAAAGGATGGAAAGCCAATTATTTCAAAAGCTCTAGGAACGAAGAAAAATATAAAGCCCCAAATTCAACAGAAAAGTATTCTGAATCATAAAGTGAAGATGACAAAGACAATTCAGAGGACCGAGAGGTAAAAAGGAATGCTAATTATTCCTGATGCGGTACCACATACAGCCTCAATTTTTATTTACTTCTGCACTGCCAAAACTTAATGCAAATAACATATTTTTATCCTGGAATTTAGTACTCCAAAACCGGGTAGATTTTCTTTTGGTGTCTCTCGGTCCGGGAACCCTCTCCTAATTTATGAAGGATTTTCCTACCGTAAACTATCAAGTAATCAGAAAACTGGGATGACCCTCTGGAGATGTGTCAACGGAAGGTGTAGAGTTCACGTCCAGCAAAAAGGAACTTTGTGTGTGGCCTATGGAGATCACACGGAGATCTGCGTGGAAAATAAGTAAGCCAAAATGATAAAACATTATAAATATTTAGTCAAACTTAGACTACTTATTACTCTTCTTATCTTCGGTGTAATATTCCCCTTAAGTGTGATGATATGGCAGAGTAATTATATTATTTTTTGCATGTTCATATTGTCAAAAAATATATAATTTGGGTCTTAACTGTTTTTAATGCTATTATTTTAGGGAACGTAGAGAGACGTCCCCTTGCAAGAAAAACTTTCAAAGCAATATACGCAGCAATATCCAGTGTGAAGTGGGGCCTAAGAAAAACACTGGTCAAAAAATCATGCCTATGAAAAGATTATGTAAAAGTCTTTGTTCCTCAGAAATTACTCCTCAAAAAATTAAGACTGGAAAGCAGATAGCCAAGACTCTTCCTTCGTCAGAAAATTATCGTCCAACAAGTGTGCCTAGAAAAAAGACATACAAAAGCCACTCTATGGCAGAAAATCCTTCTCAAAATATTATACCTGGAGAAAAAGTATCCAAAAGTCATTCTAAGGAAGAAATTCATCCTCAAAATATTGTACCTGGAGAAAAAGTATCCAAAAGTCATTCTAAGGAAAAAATTCATTCTCAAAATATTGTACCTGGAGAAAAAGTATCCAAAAGTCATTCTAAGGAAAAAATTCATTCTCAAAATATTGTACCTGAAGAAAAGGTATTAGAAAGGCTTCCTTCGTCAGAATATTATCCTAGAAAAAGTATGCATAGAAAAAACATATCCAAAAGACTTGTTTCGACAAAAAGTGTTGGTCGAAAAATTAAGACTGGAAAAAAGTTATCCAAAAATCATTCTTCGTCAAAAAATCTTAGTCGAAAAGCTGGAATACACACATTCAAGCAACTTTTTTCATCAAAAAGTCCTCATCAAAAACGTATGTCTGCAAAAAAGGTATCGAAAAGGGTTTCTTGGTCAAAAAATTCTAGTCGAAAAATTGTACTTAGAATAAAGCTATCAAAAAGGACTTGTTCGTCAGAAAATTTACGACAAAAGGTCATGCTTGGAAAACAGTTATCCAAAAGTCTTCCTAAAGCAAAAAATCCTCGTCAAAAAATAAAACCTGTAGAGAAGATATCCAAAAATTCGTGTTCATCAAAAAAACCTCGTCAACTGTCAACGCAACCAAAAAAGCAACACAAATGTCCCAACTGCAAATATAGGAGCGATTGGAAAAGCAATGTAGCAAGGCACGTGGCAAAACACCATAAAGAAGAGGAACCCAAGAAAATTCCCAAAATAAATTGCAAAAAAGCTTCTGTTCTGACTGCCCTAAATAAAAATGCACGTCGCCGTAAAATTCCCATAGGAGAAAAACCTTACGAGTGCAAAATATGTAAAAAGGGTTTTGCCCACGGTAGCAGTTTGTCCAGACACACAATAATGCAACACAAAATGGAGAAAATTTCCCAGAAAGCAGGAAAAGTTATAACAACTCGGAAGAAAGCTACCATCACAAAAAACAAGTCTTTCGCATGCAGAATATGCAAAAAGCAATGCAAATCCATCTCTGGAGTTAAAAGGCATTACAAAAAAATCCATGATTATAATAAATTTTCACGTAATTGTTATATTAAATTTAGGGAAAGAAAACTGGAGGGAAAAAAAGTAAACAAAGCATCTTGAGAGATTCTATATCACTTTTTCATAATGTGCAATGAAAGACATTTTTTGAACTTTAAAGACAATAATCAGTTGACAAACCAGCAATAATGTTTTACTTTTTAATATTTATATACCGATAATCTTGTTTTTGTTAAAAATGTAATCATTCAATCACTGGTATCATTGAACCTTGATTTAATTACATAAAATGACAGAATAAACCAAAATGGTTTGAATAACACTCAGAATACGATAATAATGTATGTTAAATTATTTTATTTCCGCGTGCAATGACTCCAATAGTGTTTATTGCAATGTTACCCGACATACATGGGTAAATGAATGTAGCAGGTACAATAAGTATCACACACAAATCAATCAAGAAACACACAGACAGAACAAATTAATAATCATGATAATTTTTAGGTATATAAAAAAGTGGTTGCTTCTTAGAATTCTATTTTGTGTTCTTAGCTTCATTTTCATCTTTAACATTTCAAATTGGAATGCAACATTAAAAGTTGGAAGTATTAACAGTGAATTTTGTAATTGTTCCATTCCCTTAAACAATAATACAGTTAGGTAAGGAATTTTCATTTTGGAATAAATTTTAAAAATTATTTCCAGATAACATCTGTTTTTACACATCTTAAATTCTTTAGGAGACTTAAAATAAAATATAAACTGTAAAACATTTTTAATTTAAGTTTTTCCATGAACCGAAAGCTGCACTCCTCGTGTAGTAAAAAAGCAAGCGCTTATGGCAAAAATCAAAAAGTCATTTCCTACTCCCTTTTTGAAAACGAAGACAATTTACAGGGAAGGAATTATTTTAAAGGAGTTTTGCCAAACTTGGAATCCATTCGGAAATACTACAAAGGGTGGGTCATGCGACTGTACACAGTTCACAATCCTAAATATGACAAGTTTTTGTGTGAACTGGAATGTTCAAGTTGGGATTTCTTTTTGTGTGATGCTGGAAACATTCCAGGACTAGGTGAGAAAACCATTTCAAATTTTTTTAAATGTTTTTGTTACTTAAATAATTCTATTAACTTTAAAATAGCAATAATTTTTCAGGGAGAATAATTAATAAAAGTAAAATATTTCACTTATCTGTAGGTGACGTTTCTGAAAGCATGTTTGGAATGCTGTGGAGATTTTTACCGTTGGGTGACCCTACTGTCTCAATATTTTTAAGTCGGGATATAGACAGTGGAATATTTCAAAGGGAACTCGATGCTATCTCGCAATGGCTAAACTCGACAAAAGCTGTCCATGTTATGAGGGATCACATTGGACACGGTGCACCCATGTTGGGGGGAATGTGGGGAGCCAAAAATGAAAACACGGAACTGAATGCAACATTTTTAAGAAGTTTGCTTTTGGTCAAGGTGACAGAAATTGTTTAAGAAATTATAGAACGTTTACATTAAAATCCCACTTAAATACCCAATATCCAGTAAATGTAGTTGCATAATAATTAATTATTATTATTATTAATTTTGAGAAGTATTTCGAAATTTCGTAGTATTTTAAAATATATAATAAGTGATTATAATTTTTGCAGATGGCTAAATGGAAACACAGAAGAGGGATAGATCAATATTTCTTAGGAACTCAGATATATCCATTAGTCAAAAAAAATCTATTGGCTCATGACAGTTACTATTGCTCAGTATTAAATGACTCGGTTCCGTTCCCAACTCAACGGAAAAGTCCTACAGATATGGTTGCAAACACTATAGTGGATGACAAGGTTGTAACAGTGACTAATGCATGTCCCGTAGAATGTAGACCGTCGTATGGTAAAAACTGGACTTATTGCTGACTCAATTGAAGGTCTAATTATTTCAAGAATGAGTGAAATGCATTTTTAGTTAAATTCTGGCTTATTTTATTACTTGTCTGATTTTCCAAAAATTAATGAAATAATAAGTTTAGTTGAATTAAAGAATTTATATATTATGCCATTTTATTTGTATATTGTATATTTTATACTACTAATAATGGAACAAACCCACAATTTGGACACACCCCCGGGGTGTGTCCAAATTGTGGGAAAAAGCCCTAATAATAATATAGGGTCCAAGTTATATATTCCATACTTGGTACTTATTATTCATGTGTCTAAGAAATTACATCCACATTAAACATATTACAGACTTCAGTGTATATATTATTATTAAGAAAAGCTCGTAGCAACCGAGCTTCTATTTCTCACACACTTCCATAATCATGTCAATAACTAGTAGACCGGATACTGGAGAAATTGAGTGCATATTCATATTTAGTTGATTGCCAAAGGATAAGTAACCACAACTACAACCAGACAAATAAAATAACTTATTTTCTTTGTGCCTAACAGTTCCAGGATCCAATTAATAATATTATTAATATATTTTACCTCGTACTCAATGAACTCATCTGTAATCACATTTAATTATGTGTCAATAAGGGTGTCGAGTGTGCCGGAAATGCCTGATGCCGTAAATGCAGAATATGCCGACAGAGCTGTTTTCCGGCATGTTGACTTGTTGTGCATTTATACTACATTAACATTATGCATCTGTGTTGCCATCACCAGTCTTACATTCGATATAGTTAGGCATTATTATAAATTTCTGATAACGTATATAATATTGTTACCGTTACCACAGATTTATATCGGTATGCATAAACTGATATTTTTATATGAGTAACTTTTTCCTAATGAAATTATTTTAAGTATCGTGTAACTGGTGGAAGAAATGGATATTTTATTTTATTATCAAAATAAACATTATTTACTATTATTAAAAACGACTATCTGTGGTTGATATACTATTTCTATTATATTATAATTGTAGCTGTAGGCATTTGTAATTTTTAAGCATTCAATTTCCAAAAATACAAAGCAATCTTCTGCCACAATATAAATGCACCATAATACGTTATGAAGATAATGAAAATAATAATTGAATTCTCGGCACTTGAAATTGCTCTTTATTTAATAACATTTCACAGTTTAATAATTTTGTGTTCAAGCAGTTAATTGTGGTTTTGAAACTTAAGTGATGAAGATCCTCTGTATATCCACGTAACTGACTTACAAAAAAGATACGGAAAATTATGCTTCAAACTGTGCTGCTAATTTTCTGTGGGGTGGAAAATGGAAAAACTTAAAATCGCCTATTTTATTTAGGCCAACTTACACTATAGCTAAACAATAAACTTGCTTTTAGAAAGAATATTATTACCTGGTAAAGCTACCCAACAGTATCCACAGTTAAAGATCCCTACTGTGTTATATAAACGAGGTACAACACGCAACCATGCACGGTGCCGGGTCCAACACTTGTCGGATACATAAATAAGTGCATTATACCATAGCTAATATAAATAATTAGAACGCACAGATTTTCACAATTTTTTTTATTAAATTGTAATGTACGTCCAAAATTCATAAATGTTCACAAGCTTGAAGAAGATCTACCGAAACCCGGTTGCTTTCAAAATGAACAATAAATTCAAATAGAAAATAGTTTTGTGTGCATTTTCTTTTCCAATGCATATCTTTTTCCAGAATATATTAAAATGCGATTTCAGTTTTTAATAAGTATGGAATTTACTAGTCTGATATTTTCGGGGAATAGAATAAGTGTCACAACAAACATCTCTGTTGCTAAATAAGATCTTGCAGCTAACAATTATATGCATTGAAGGACTTTAAATGTACTTCAATGCTCATAAGATTAATTACTGATTTTTTACAGTTTTAGGATTTAAGTGCAATTTTATCGTTTTTACTGCTTTTAAACCATAGAAGCAAACATATAAGTGGCATTTAAGATACACTGGAATTAACATCTGGAAATGGGTTCAGAAAACCGCAGCTGTGGCTGAATATAATCATATTTGTGGAATAAAAGACTGCAAATTAACATAACTAATAGCCTTTTAATAATAACCCGACTCTCAGTGTTATTTATATTATGCAACAACATAGATAATGAGCTACCAGTAAATGAGGCATATTTACTTACAATGCATTGCTCTGTAATAATATAACGTAGATAGCCGTATTCAATTAATTAAGACATAATTATCACAATGACGGTTTTCTGTTATAAATAATATTTAGCTGCAATCGATTGATTTATTATTAAGATATGTCAAATTTTGCAGTATTATGGACTTCATTGGTTATTCCTCCATCTATTATAATATTGACCGTTTGTGCTGTAATATCGAATCAGTCTGCTTGGACACAAACTGATGATCCTGGTAGGTGGAAAGATGACAAAGAATCGGGACACTTAAGGTAATTAATTTAAGTCTTTTAAAATAATTGTTATTGTCTTGTGAATAGTAAACCCTAGCTGAATATCTTAAATTATATATATTAATTATCTCCGCACACCTTCTTGGCAATTAAGAATAACTGAACACCACAAATCAAAATAACGGGATAATTAATATGTGTTTGAAGATGTAGTAAATTGGATGGCATTTCTCTGGAATATATGAAGAAGGGGCACGGCTTTTTTATCGAAAAAAATTTCAATGATGCTCTCCGTTATTTCGGTGACGCAAATGTTGAGACTCCAGGTAACACCGATATTGTGGAGAATATAGCAGAGTGCTGGATGAATCTTGGATATTACTACAGAGCCCTTGATAAGGCGGACAAGATTTTGGAAATGGAAATGCAATCTCTGCCTGGAGTATATTACAAAACACAAGCCCTTCTTAGATTGGGACATTATCTGGAAGGAATTTCTTTTCTGACTTATCACATGACAGCCGTTGAGGAATTGCGAAAGTCGAAATATTTGCAATCTGTGCTGAATAATTTGCACAGGATGGAATTTCAGGGGCGCAGTGGGGAAATTAGTTTAAAAGATTTGTACTCTGTCCAGTTTGAGAATGGATCTGTTGCCAATTATGCTGGAGCTGTAAAAATTGTGGAGGTTCCAGGAAAGGGTCGAGGACTTGTTGCAACGGAGGATATCCTGACAGGAAAACTTTTGATTGTGGAAACGGCTTTTGCCTTCGTTGTCCAGGAAGAGGAAGATCCCAAAAATAGTGGGGGGTGGAAGGGTTACCGCGAATTGGCGGAAGCTGTGGCGAAAAAGCTGGAGGTGGAGCCAGAGCACAGAGAGTGGATTTACAAAATGTATTCTGGACCAGAAATGGAATCTTACAAAACAGATTCAAAAATTGATTACCAAAGAATTTCAGGAATTGTTTCCTACAACAGTGTACTCTACAATATGGAATCCCTAAATGGAACGGATTTGAAAGGGAGGGGATTGTGGATACTTCCCGCCTACGCAAACCACAATTGTCTTGATAGCAACGCCTTCTGGCTTATGTACAGAGACACAATGGTCATCAGAGCAGGCAGAAATATTTCCAAAGGGGAGGAGATTCTTGTCAATTACTTCTCGGCATCTCTTAGTTTCGAAGAGAGGGACAATTGGCAACAACAATTCGGGTTCCAGTGCACTTGTTCCCTTTGCAATGCTGACAGAAATGACTCCGAAAGCACCCGGCAGCAGAGAAAAGACATTCTGAGCCAAATTGAACATTTAGAGGGTACGAGACAAATTGGAGCATCTTGAATAAATATTTTAAATTATCTCAACTCTAAACTATACAATACACTTGTAATGATTAATAATTGACATAGAGGAGTATATATAATACTATTTCGTGTGTTTACATGTAACAGGTGAGCCGACTGCACAAATTGCAAAACTACAAAATTTAATAGACAAACTAGAAGATCTTCGTCCAGAAAATCCCGAGCTTAATGTCTATATAGTGAAACCGCTTCTGCGCATTTGGGAGCTGTACTATTCTGTTGGCGATTATCCTGCAGCAGTCCAGTCGCTGATAAAGGCCCACGATGTTCTGAGAAGATCTCCGCCATTTGTCACAGAATCGGCTGACTACTCCACACGCATTTTGAAGACCTATGCTGAAATGGGGAATAAGAAGGAGAGTCTCCAATGGTTCAACGTTCTTAAACGACATTTATTTATTCTCTATGGAACAAATGACATTTTTTCCTCCTCACAAGATAGTGTCACAAATAAACAAGGAATGTAGAATCTTAGATGTTTTATTGACGCAGTCTTATTATTATTGATTTTTGTATTTGTAAGGTAATGTCATAATTATGTACAATTATAATTTATATGCAATAAAATCTCCAACCATATTTAAGAAGATCGACACCCACTGATCATATTGAAGGTTTTCCATCGCAATGTTTGCAAAACTGCAGTTTGACGTTCTCCTCCAGGCAATTTCATTGTTTTGGAAAGCCATTTCAAGTTTAGGAGAAATTGTGGAACATACAAACAGAATTATGGCCTGGTGAAGTAAAAACAAAAAAACATGATCTGCACTCTACAATGATGAGGGAGGAGTAATTGTTGCTCTTATTTGTTAAATTCATTTTCCAGCACCACCGTCGCTAATATTATGGATTTCTAGTTAAGCATATAAAATATGGGTGCGTAATAACTGGCAGATAGCTCGGCAAGATTTGGCAGATAGCTATTTTTAATTTCGTATTTTTCATATTATAATTTAATTTTTATATTATTATTATTAAAATATAAAATAGTTATTAAAAATTTTTTATATATTTTAATTCGTAGAAAATGGCAGAAAAAGGCGTATCTTTGTGGATAGATTTATTCTGACAAATACTTAATATTATTATCCTTATGTTAACGTAAAAAGAACGTCCAACACTATGCCATTTTGTATATTACAATCAATTCTCTGCCATTTCTACTTTATCTCGCCATTGCCTATACCCCTACTGTCTGCCTATTCTCCAAAGGTTACTAATAATTTGGCAGGTCCGTCTGTTTCTGTCTTTTTACCTGCCGATTTTATTTTTCCCATACCTTACAGTACCTTATTATCTAACTAAATGATGGTATCCAATCAGTTGATTTCGGTGTATCTTGAACTACGATCATGATTCACATTTTGTCTGCCTACGAAAGACACTTCACTGGAGAATCGTCAAGAGAAATAGAACTGTGAATGTGTCAGTTACATAAGTATTGTCTTTTTTTTTAAATGAATAGGCATTACAAGGCTCTTCATGCGAATTTACTCAAATGAAGATGACCAGAGCTACCAATGAATTCCCATATAAATTAATCCATTTGGATTATGTATAATATTACATATAAAGCCTGCGTCACTCAACTACTCAGTCAGAGCTGTCAAAAGTTGGTATTGTGTTGACCAAGATAAAAACAACATTTACAGTGGAATAAATGTTTAAATAAATGCGAAATGTATCATAATTTTAATCAACATTTCTCAAGAATAACATTTCCAAAGGAAGTTGTTTGATCTCAATAAATAAATAATCATGTTGAATAAGATGAGTTCATTGAATACCGTGGGGCATTTATAAGCTACAACATTCAGTAAATTAATTGCCAATAACATGAAGGCTATAGCTTGCAGAGCTCCAACAATTTATATTTTCATAATGAATTCTCCAATTACACTTTTGTCTCTGCTGGTAATATTCACAAAAGATGTCGACGCCCAATCTCAAGCTCACTGCAATAAATATTGCAAAATGTAATACATTTAATCTGCATTTAACCTATTATAAAGTATTATAACAAGTACCTTCTCTATAGCAATAATATATAGTACTATAAATGTTTTACTCGTGTATTTGTAATGTTTAAAAATTAGAAATTGTTTTGAAGAGTACTACTACTACCGTCCATCTTGGCCATCATGGGACAGTAAGGAATACTATCAATGTCTTGCAGCCAACAATAACTGTGATTGTGACAAGTACGGTGTTTACATTTCTTTATCTTTAGATGTACGAATATTTAAAATTAATTCTCAACTTTCGTCCATTTAGGAATTCAAATGGATCAGAAGGGTTCGTAATTCCGTTCATTATAGGAATCATTGTTGAAGTAATTTTATTTGCAGTATGCATGAGATACTGCAGGAAGAAAGTTCAAAGTAAGAAATTATATCTTTAGTTTATTTTATTTTCTTATTATCGTTTAACATTTTACTGATTTACTGGCGCATATTTTGACTTTTGCATGTGTAATAGTACAACATTAATTAATATCAATATATGTTGGTGCTAGAACAAATCCGATATATAGACTATTTTCTGTTGCCATTCGAAATTAATATTTTATAAAAACACTTATCGATTTTTTGCAGCATTGCATTTGTGAATAATATATAATAATGTTTACACTAAATACTAACTCTTTAATAAAAATAGTTACCAGTGTCCCAGTGCAACCGACTGTGACAATTACAAGCAGTTCTCACCACCAATCAGAAATGTAATTATTTTTTGCAGTACCTATCTTTAATTTAAAATTTAAGCAGTTAACAATGGTTTATTTAGACATTAGTCTAACCACTCCTGTCTAAATAAATATTTTAGACGCCCAATGGACACTCATGAATTGTTATACAATCCTGGATTTTTGACTTCCGAAGACAACCTGCCCGAATATGGTAAACTTAATTTAACATTTTATTTTACCAGTGCGGCCTATAAATAATAGCTTAAAATATAACTTTTTATTTTGGCGTTGAACGCTGTTTTATCTATACGTATAGTATTAGAAAGTCATATTATATCTTTTTGTGAATAGAACTACCTCCTAGCTATTATGAAGTTGTAAGGGAAAATTGATTGCAGATTTGGCTTTTGTTGCAACCAAATGACGAGGAAGTGTGAAGTGAAAATGATCTCTTTTAAGATATTCCTGTCAAACATATTTATTACGATATAATTATTTTTAATAATATTTTACACCTGAATTTGCCTTAGATATTTAAAAAATGTAGAGTTAATAAACGCTTTTGTACCAGATATTAACTCTGACCCAAATATATTAATACAACCTCCATATTCAAGATATATGTCAACAATTATACAACTTGGTGGACTGCAATGCAACTTGCAATCGTTCAATAATTATATTAACTTTCTACATTTATGTAACATCATTTACATAATATAATAATTTGCATCTGCAATACTATAGGTACTGATTCTTATAATTACAAATAATTAAACGAGTCCTCATTGAAAGATTTAATAAGTTGTTCACATTACTTCTTGCAACTGAATTGGGGCAGATTAAGATCACAGGCAGATTAAAGATGCCATCGTACCCCTTTACTTGTATTGCATTATAAATTATATTTTACATACATAGTAACTCATAATGAAACTGGCAAACAGAAATCCTAAAAGGCGATACAATATCACAGTCAGTATTAGTCATAATATTTATTATGTGTCACCATTTAATGTTATTATCAATTAGTATTTTAGTATGACATTTTTCATATAAATAAAAATATCTTTTAATAAAAATCGCTCGCTGTATTAATCTTCATTATTCGAATAATAAATTGTGACACCAAAATATATAATATATCAGTTATTCACTACAGGTGTCAAATGATTCTCAGACTGATATCAATGCGTCAGTGGTCAGTGTAATACTTTAGAAGGCAGTAGTTTCCCTCAAGCTTTTCTAGAAAAGATCACTTTTCCCAACACTTATGCTTCATATACTTATATTCTAGGATTTAATAATAATACATGATGCCTAATTGTGTTTGATAATATTGCAACAAATAAACATTGATAATGCTACATCGTATATTTCGTTATAACATGACAAAAAGAATTATCGTTAACATTATCGAAAACTGTGACTGAATTAAATCTTTCCACTTCAAATGAATCAACTACAAAAGAGAGCGTATTACAATAATACGCATTTCTGTACTTATAAGATGACGTAGTGATAAATGAATCAGCACACGAAATAATCAGAACCACGAATCCCCACTGACGTCAATTTATTATTTAGAATTGTCAGAAATGATTTGCAAAGATGTTTTGAAAAGATATCAACTGGAATGATACGATAACAGACAATATTTAATAATAACATGAAGGTTATATATAAATGTTGATTATTACTTAAAGTGATCATTATTGTTCTACGGTTCATAAATTACTTACCAACCAATAACATGAAAGGTTATAGCTGACAAAGCTCAAAGAATTTTAAATTTTATTAAACCAATTAATTGTAGCAATAGGAATAATAATGTTTAACATAAATAGTATTAGAAATTTATTAGGGGAGAATAGAAAAGTTGTACACAGTACAGCTGGTCAACGACTTTCCCATCACCAATTACCAATGTAAGTATTTTTGAAACCAATTAAAACATTAAACATTTACCGAAACGCTTTGTAACCGATCAAACCTAACAAGTTCTTTGAAAATAAATATTTTAGCCCTACTGTGAACAGACAATGTTTTGAGACTTGCAATCCTGAACTTTTGATTTCGGAAGCCGACCTGCCCGATTATGGTAAATACATTCAATATTTAATTTTAATACTTTTAGTTAATAGTTTAAATATACCTTTTGCCGTAGGTAGCAATTGCGCAAGGGAAACCAATACATTAAACCATTAAACGCTAAATATTTTTGTGGGATTAGGCTAGATTAATTTTGCTTTCCATTTCAACATTTAACATATTATGCAATAAAATAGGCAAACGGTGTTTAATTTATTATTCTAATATTTTGACATTTATTTATTCCTTTATGAACAGAACAACCTCCAAGCTACTACGAAGTTGTCAGGAACACATCAATTCGACCATCACTTATTGGTAGTATTTGTTACAAAGACGGTCAAGTGTGATGTGGGAGTGATCATTTTCAAGATGTTAGGTCGAGATTTGACTTAATTTTTAACATTGTTAAGTTGGAATTACTGTTTTACTCTCAAATGTTACGAAATTAAACTTTAATAATAAACGTTTTTGTACCGTCAATAAATATTATGTCTACTCTGCAAATCATTACTCTTCTTTAGATTTAAGATATTTTTATTAAACTTTGAGGTGACTATATATCGCAATTCATTTTTAAAGTTAGGTAACTATTTATTACTCATAATATATTTTATTGCACTTGTTCAGAAGGGCATGGATATAAATAAATAGGAGTGGATACTTAGATTACTATGTGTAATTATAGTTAATAGACATTTCTATTCAATACATATTCGAATAATGAGTGCAATACAGTTAGCAATTGAAATACACATTTTACCCAATACAGTTATATATCTATTGTGTTTTTATATCTATTTATCAATTATTGGAGGATTTTAAATAAATATAGATTATATAAATATAGACACACTGGCGAATCCTTCTGAAGTAATGACTACTAAGTATATCATGAAATATTAGAAGGTTTAGTAAATACGATCAATTTAAAAAAAACATTATAAATATTGCGAATATTCTTAAAGTATTATATGCCAGCCAAATAAAACCCTTTCATTCCCCAACTATGTTAGAAAGATATTTTTCGGCATGACTCGGCAAGATGCATACAGGTTTATATTTGGATAATTTCTGAAAAATGGTTTACCTGTATTACTATATAATATATTATGAGTCTGGCTAAGCAAGGGAAGTAGGAGGACGTGTGTGTGTGCTGCTGGCAGAAGAAAAGAAGAAAAAATAAA
>JAQFYC010002421.1:0-25796 GCA_034694165.1 Tomocerus mixtus
GATAATGATTAAATATAATTTGAGAATTAGCAGATTTTTTCAGTATGTGATTTTGAGTTAGTCCTTTGTTCACATGTTGTAATTCTACTACCTATGTAATAAAATCTGTAAACTAGCCCTAGGCATTGCGTGAGTTGAGTGCTAATGTCTTTAAAGCAAAGAAGTACTACACTATATGCACTTTGGGTAAATGTTTATGCATGTATCATATATATAATAGATGTTATCAGAACTTGAAAGCAATTAGCTGGTGCATTTATGATTTGCGTGCAACAATACAATGTTTACATGCAAACTGATTTACTTCCATAGTAATATTTACAAGTAGATTTACATTACGTATAACTTTGATCAATATTGAAATTAAAAATATTTTAGTAGGCGTAGAAAGAAAGATGTTGCTTAACTGTTATACAATTTTAAAATTGAACATCTTACATAAAAATTTCATACATTTCAAAACAGTTAAATAGTATGCGGTAGTATTATAAATTTTTAAAATGTACATTTGCTTTGCAGAGATCTGGAATTCCACTTCGTGTAGCAGCTGCCCTTCAAATAAACATTTTACTACAGCCATGGAAAGAGTACTCGTAAGTTCCACTATTTATGATTATAGCCCAGTCCAGTAATACCACTACATTTGTTAACAGTGAATGTTTAACATAATAAGAGGAGTTCATTTTGATGATTTACTAATCAAATAATTATTTGTGCCTTTACAGGTTATTTCGCAATGTGCCAAAAATATACTTCCCAACACTTTGGTTTACTCAGACAGCTCAGATAAGCGAAGAAATGCTTCCCGAGTTAAGAATTCTTGCAATAGTCCCATTTGCAGGCTCTGTTGTATTGACGGTTCTTCTTAGCATTGGTGTAACTATCACCTTAATCGTCGGCCTATACTACCTTACAGCCAAATGGCACAAGAAGACTGACTCGGAATATATGGTAAGAATTACTACAACTATCACTAACGTATCTACGTACATAGGTATACGTAAATAAAATAAAATAAATAATACGTCAATATGAAATAATATTTTTAAATACTAGTTAGCAATTTATTGACCAATATCAAATAAACTTAGTTTTAATAAGAGCATTTTCAATTTTCAGAAATCCACGTTTGGAGGAACTGCTGAGCCAGATCTAAAAAAGAGTCTATTGAATACATTAAGAGCTCGAATGCACACTGCAACCCAATTGTGGGGGATAAAAATGCAACCAGAATCAGTCGTTACATTTAACAATGGAACACGAATAACTCGTTACTCGATAGGGCAAATCTCTGAAACGAATTCTAGAAAATGCTCATCTGTAGATAAATCTCACGCTTCAAGCTTTAGAGGGCGAGGGGAGGATGGAGAACTATCGCCTTTACGCGACGATCTTCATCACTGACTATATTTATTTATTTTATTAGTAAATACTTTCGACTGCAATTTATTACCATGTGTATATATTATCATTTCCCATTTTGAATGCAAGTTTTATATTTAGAGGTACAAATGCTCACAGATTTGTAAATACCTGTCTATATTTAAAGAGTTCTGTCAGTTTTTTGTGTAAAGACTTGAAAAAATGTAAAACAATCATTGCAATTAGGTACAATGCCAAAATATAGGTACCAAAGTTTCATGTATATACTAGATACAGTGTAAATACCGATGATACAATCTTCATATTAACTTTTGAACAAGTATTTATTTAAGGTAATAATTTTATATCAAGTTTCAATGTTGTTATTTTGTTTTTATATTCTATATGTAAAGTGCAATAACATTTGCACCCTTTTAAATGAACCAGTTATACATGACTGGTACAATAACTGTTTACTTTACTATTGCTATGGGTAATTACATTATATTTACAGATAAATATTTTGTCTTAGGTAGGTTAAAAATACAAATAGGGATTTCAGAAACTCGTCAATGCAAACCTGAACACATTTATTATACAACCTGATTTTTTATGCCTTTAAAACACTGCAATACAATGCAAATATTTTAAACCATATGGAGGACTCTTTAGATCATCTGAAGATGTAAAATTTGCAAAATGTTCATCTAGTCTACTTAATACTTATTATTTGTTAAGTTATGTTATGATGGTATAGTGTTAGTTATTGCTATTTTTTATGTGGATTCCTCACAGTATTATATAAGGTATAAAGGATTCTCTCTAGAGTTTAGTAGAGTTTAGGATTTTGAGTTTGTTAGTTTTGAGTTAAGCTTTGTCTGAAGCATCGGGGAAAGGTAGCAACTCGGCAACGAGATTGCATTGGAAATGGGGCTAAGGGTCGAATATTAATTGGGAACAATATGTTATCTCCTTCAGTTATGTTCAAGTTGTCTTGAAAATTCTTTTCCCGATGCCTGATTTTTGTTTCTTTAAAGTGCATTAATTTGCTTACCAAATCAATATTATAATGCAATAAACATGAGAATGACAAAACGATCTTGGTTTATATTAGGTAAGCATCAAAGAATGGTTTTTGTATGATTTCTGAAAAAGGAATAAAACTAAGAATAAAAATTTTTGTTCGTGAAAGAAATTGTTGTTTTTATTATTGGTTGTCATATAATTCGACAGTGTTTTGCAGGAAAATAAAATAAAACATTTGAAACCGCAAAGTAACTTTAATGTTGCAATACTATGAAGATATGGAGAAAGAATATCTGAGAAATTGATGTTCAATTGCAAAATTAATTGCCATTGTTAAATTGTTAAAGAAATGTAAGTGTAGATAGATAATACTAATACCAATTAGATAGGTCTGCTCATAAACATAAAGTAACCAACAAAATACACCAGCTATTCAGATCCAGATACTAGAATTCTGGAATGGAACGGTGATCACGTCCAGCTTGTGGCGAGGCTAAAACGGACTCAACCACTTTAGATTCAAGTGGCGCTTTTATTGAGTAAAATAGGTTGTTTTCTTTCAAGTGCTGATAATATTCATTCTTTCTCATTCAATATCATTCCCTGGGTCATTCATTTCATTATTATTGAATCATAAATATAAATAGATATTTTTATTGAAACGTGTGCCCTATTTAATGTTTTACGTGACAGCTTAACGATTTTAAAATTTATTTGGATTCCAAAAGACAAATATGGCTTGCCTTCTTCACGACACAATAAATGCTCATATTTCTGGACTGGTGACAGATGTACACAATACCAAAGATAATGCAATCTGGTACAAAATACAAGTTGAAGTTAAAGAAGTTTGGTGGCATGTAGAAAGGCGTTATAGTGACTTCGAAGCTTTGCACAGAAAACTAGTCGATTCACAAGGTAAAGTTTTTATTAAATATTGAATAATGGTCAATTGCTTTAAAATTATAATTAGGTGGGTTAAAATT
Organism: Tomocerus mixtus; assembly: GCA_034694165.1. Taxonomy (NCBI): domain Eukaryota; kingdom Metazoa; phylum Arthropoda; class Collembola; order Entomobryomorpha; family Tomoceridae; genus Tomocerus; species Tomocerus mixtus. The sequence goes on from JAQFYC010002421.1 coordinate 3,375, forward strand.
ATTTTGGGAACTTTTGTTACTGAGCCACTACTTGAATAGTGGAAGACTGATATAATAATTCGCATGTTTGGTGAGATTTTTTACGTTGCAAATCACAGGCATATTTTTATACTTCCGGGTCTGCGTGTATTCGTGTTTTATTTAGCCATTCTATTAAACACGTGTTTGTTTTGCTGTCTTTCAGGTATTCCAAGAGACAATATTATACTCCCTCCTAAAAAACTAATTGGGAATAAGGATCCTCAGTTTGTTGAAAAAAGACGTGAGCAGTTGGATTTGTATCTTAAAAATCTTGTCCAGTTTCTTGGAAGAAACCCTCCTGATGATTTAGCCCAATTTCTCAACTTCTACGATTTCGAAATCATTTTCATGCTGAAGAAGCTTGCAGTTGAAATATTTGAAAAGGGAGATCAGATTATTGCCAATTCAAGTTCCTTCACCTTGTCGCCTTTTCAAGTACATAATTTCATTTCCTCATTGTGAAATTAGTTTCTGTCTGAAAAAGCATTTAAGCATTTGGATGTCTATGTATGTTATGTATGACAACTTGGTTTTCATTATTTCCTATAGATTTATGCAATAAATGAAAGAATGCGTCTCGCTCTGCCGCCCTTGGATTCTGTGGACAAACGTCATGATTTCAGCCACATAGTTGACTTCTGTACTCGTTTAAAAGCTCTAGAAATTATTGGAAGCAACATTCCTCTTGGAAAGAGTACAATAATTCCAAATCAGTACCCGGTGGATTTGTCACCTTTCAAGTCATTACAAGAGTTAACTCTGAAAATGATCAATGTAGATAAGCTTGTTCACGTGAGTTCAAAAATTATAATAGTAACAATAAGTCATTTCAGCGATAATAATAGTCATTCAAAAATTCACCCAAATGAATATTACAGATGGGATGTGCCAGGGAAACCGTTGAACAAATATCGCTCCACAATTCGCATCTTGAATCTACGAGTCAACTTTTACTTTGTGATAACTTATACAAAACATACATCGAAGCAGGCCCAGCTAATATATGGCCTAACATTATATCGTTGAACTTCAGCAATAATATAATAAAAGTAATTTATAAAACATATTTAATTGTAGTAAAACCTACACCTTTAAATTTTTAATTCAGGCTTTAATAATTTTTGTGATTTAGAATGTGGATGATATTGGGAATCTCGTACCGTCTCTGCGACGCATTGATCTTAGCTTTAATCAACTCTGTGAAGTTTTCGGCTTAACTTCACTACCTTACTTGGAACATGTCTCCTACAATGGGAATGTGATTTGCTTTCTCTCTGATTTGCACGTCCAATTTGGAAATATAAAGATTCTTGATATGTCCCAAAATCAAATTGAAAGTTTGAAGGCTTTCAGGAAGCTTTACAGCTTAGTAATTCTTAACCTCAGCTGCAATAAGGTCGTCAAAGTCGAAGAGATAAAGTTCTTATCTGAGTTGCCTTGTGTGGAGTCATTGATTTTAACAGGAAATGAAGTTGCTTCTTCAGTCGACTACCGTGTCAGAGCCCTGTCTTACTTTGGTTCGCGTGCCAATGATGTATATTTGGACAACGAAAAGGCTTCATTAACCGAAATGGACCAAATATCTATAATTCAAGCTATTGAGTTGGCTCGCAAATCAACTATACAGAAATGATCAAAGAAACTACCTAATCCTATATACTTTAAGTAAACAGTATTACTGTGCTAAAATAACATTATTATAAATACTAAATCGCATTTCAGGTTATTGTTAAAATTTGCTGTTTTTAAATATTATGCCTAAAAGCTACTTACTTTAATTTAACTAACACAAAACTCAGAATTATATACGGTGATAATAAACATAGATAACGTTGCCAAAAGGCCGTTCTTTACATGTTTTATATATTGTACCTTTTACTATTACCTATTACAATACTCACGAAAATGCAGTAATACTATTCTCAGGTATATTATTTACATGGCTACAATATATGGTTACACTGGATATATATGTGAAATTTATATATGTAGCACATAATAGAATGGAACGGCTCATACTAATAAACCACTACTAGTGACCTTTTAAGGAATAGCATGCTAAACGACCTGTTGTAGTACAGAGCTACAGAGAAACATTCGATTTACCTTTGAATCTCATAGTTTATACAAAATACTCAAAATCAAAAAAATAATGTATCGGTTTACCTTTTTATCCAGATAATGTTAGTACTATTACCACAACTATTTATTACTAATGTCAGCTTGAAATTACTATTTTTAAATTCTCTGTAATTTGTAGAACATAAACAGATATACAGTCACTTTAAATGAGAACATATTATACCAATTTAGTCAATAGCAACGTATATTGTAGAGAGGTATATGACACCTATATAACAATTCTTTTACTAATTAGTATTTAAATAAACAACAGAAAACTAATTAGTTTTCAGCACTGCAGTGCAGGATTACCATTACGTGTTAAAAAGAAATTTATTTACCTATCATAGTTTTTATTGCTTTTCTAGTGGTAGGAAGGACTGACTAAGTGTCAATTTATTGTTAATTAAATATTTCTAATTTTTATTGGTAGCGCGTTGCAGGTTATTAGCTAGCTAAAAAGGACGCCTCAAGTAAGCGTAGGTGTGTATTGTTAAGTTTCATATAATAATATTGTTTCGATTGCCACTAAATAAGTAATGAGTAGACGTGGATGTGGTCTAGTTTAATGAATAAATTTAGTTGCTACTTTTGTAAAATAATTATGTATCTGGTGCAATTTGATTTAGTCATATTATCTCTGCTAATAATATAATGCAATGACTATTAGTTAATACTTAGCATGAAAAACTTTTCTTTTGGCTATTCAAGTGCACCGCAAGATTCTTGTAAGATATATAACATAATAATCATATAAATATCTTTAAAAATTAATAAATGCTACACACTTTACTGATGAGTGATTATCCTTTGAGAGAAATCAATATTTTTAAATATAACAGCGTATTTTCTCATGCATAATTATAAATAGTAGTACAGTTACATAATATGAAATAAAATTGTTAGTAAATATTTAATATGATAAAATTTTTAGTCTTATTTTATTTTAGGAACGGTTGCACGAATTGGCGAGCGTATAATTAATTTTTATTTTCTATAATCAATCAATATAATTTGTTTATTTTTCAAAAAAGGGTTATCCTCCAAATGAGGGTGTCCGCGTTATCGTGGTGCAACACTGTTCACGATAGTCTATTCTATAGTCTATGCAATATATCTGCTATATTTATTATTCTATGATTTAGCCTTTATCATAAACAAAGTACGTTGTTGTATTTTTTACTAAAGCTGAAGCTCTCCCATTCTTCCACGCATAAGTAAGTTGATCTAGTTTTATGCCACGCAAAAGTCAGTAATATGCAATAAGGTATCGCCACGCAAGTCAGTAGGCCCTCAAAATTGTCCCCACGCAGAAGTAATGCGCTCTTTGAAGAACGCTGTCCCAAGCAAAAGTACTACAAATTACACGTAAACTAATATTTAGTCATTACATTTTATTCCATTTCGTAAAATATCTGTAGTATTGGTTATTATTTAGGTATAAAAATATTTATAAACTATCATTATCATTCAACTATTAATTTATCTGCTTATACTTAAACATCAACAGAAGAAACTCCAATTTGAATTAAAATGACGAAACTTAATGATAACAAGCTATAACTATAGTTAATTCATTGAAAACATTTTAATATTGAGTGACAGTCAAAACAACAATAATTCATCCTTTAACATTACTACATTACCCTGATACACTCAACAAAAACAGATACGTCCGAGAATAAGAAAACTCTTAAAATCTTACTGTACAAAAACAAGGTTATTAAATTACAAGTACAAGAGCAGAAGCATCATCGACAATTATTTTTCAAAAATTCTAATTTCTAAGCCCCACCGCTTACGGCAGCACAATGATTCTAAGTATACTCAATATTTTTTTCGTTACTTAAATACTACTACTAGTATGTGAATGGAACACTGGCAATATTTTCTTTGCATTATGACATTTTTGGTGGTACTTTGTTAGTCTGTTGTAACAACTGAAGTCGCTCAACCTTCGCATATGTAGTGGCGATAGCTTCTTTCAACACCGGGCTCACTAATATCAGAAAAAAAAACATTAAAATTTTGCATTCGCTTATCGATACGCAGGTGTATTACAAGAGTATTAGATAAAACAGGACAACACTTACTAAGATCTCGGTTAATATGCTTCAACACGCTGACAACATCCAAGAACTTGCTAACATCCACATGAATGATTGAATCATGACTGACATCACCTGTAATTAAAAATAATACATTATACACACTAATCATTTGTTCTTCATTCAAATAGGTAAGTTTGTTATGAAACCTAAAATATGTGCCACGTAATATGCAATTCATTACTGAATTTAAAACTAGAATTAGTAAACTTATCATACCAATGACTTTTAAAAAGCTGGCAAGTACAGCATCAGTGATTTTACTGCCACGCCAAGCTTCGACCCATAAGATTAACCGTTTCTTTATGAAATCTTCAAACCAGTCCCATTTTGCCTGCCTGCATAGCATAGATATAGCTTTGGACTTCTTTAGCACAGCGTCTTCTTCCAACTCTGTAATACAAATTAGAAATGCATTAAAATCTCTTCAAAGTAACCGCAAGTATTCGTTCTTCTTGTACACTCGTTGACACATGAATATATTAGTAGGATAGAAAAAAGAACCATCTTGAACAACATACCTTTGATTTCTTCCAAAAGTGAGTCCACGAACTGTTCATAGGTTAATTCTGGGCTCACAATTTCCAGATTTTGCTTTAGTAGAAAGTGTACATGTGGGAAATATTTTGCATCGTTGAACTGAGGAGGACTTAACAATGCAAAGAGCGTAGCTCTGTCTACGAGTCCATATTTATCTGAAATTAAAATTAAATATTAATATCCTTAGATTGCTTAGGTAAGTAAGTGTCGATGTACATCATATCATATAGTATCAAAATCTTACCAAATGGCAAGCCAGAATACATTCCCGAGTTTAGACAAAGGATACCGTATGTCAAAGCAAACGCATGAGGTGGCTTCCAGTAGAGAATATGAAATATCATCTGCTTTATTTCGGAGACTATATCAAACTTCAGGCTCAAGGCCCCATAAAATCGTCCCAATTTACTCAATTTTGTATTAAATTCGGATTCCTATGCACATATACAATTGTAATTAGAATAAACTAAATAAAAGTGTATAATAAATCTGTCAAAATGTCAGAAATAAAAAGATAAGTTTTGTGAACGTAAAAGTACTCACTGTAACATACTGACGACTAGGAATAATTTGAGTAGTAAAATATTCCAGGGTGAGCGAAGGCAATCTGTTGAAATGGTCCAATTTTGCAAATATTTGAATTATAGTTATAATTTTTTTAGCTATTTCTGATATGGGTAGCTGTCGGTCAGTGTAAGTCTCCATCACTTCTGTGTCTTCAAAGATATATTGATAGATAGCCCTAAAATAATAGATGAATGGTTAGCTTCAAGATTAAATAGCAATTTCGCAGGAATTAAAATAAATTGCAACTAAATAGGTAATATTTAAAGTATCAAGAATTACATAGCGATTCCAACATCAGGAGGTAGCGTATCTGTGTCATCCAACAAATCCAGTTGCTCCTGTCCAGACAGATATTGGCTTAGATCCAGTTTTGACTTTCCCAAGAGAGTGTTAATCAACAGTATACTGGAAACTCTTACTTTCGCTAAAAACAATCCAAAATTAATATATCAACTTAATTAGTTTTAAAAAGGCGTTAAAAATGGAGGAAGAAAATGTACCAGCCATTCCAGGATGAATGCGAGACCATTTGTCAATAGGCTGCTCTTCAAAACGTTCCGGAACTGGGCTCTTTGGGCACTCGATTTCTTCAGGTTCCATCTTATTCTTATCAGAACTTGATTCAGAAATAAATTTAAAATTTTATTTTAAACGTAGGTAATAAATTGTTCATAACCTTATTCTTATTTACAGATACAATATACTACTATACCTAAAGCATCATAGCAATGCAATTTAGCGGTAAAATATTAACATCAATTGAAGCACACATGAAGTACAACTAAGTAAATAAAGTAAACAATTGCATGAAAGTAGAAAGTATTGATACTGTAATTTAGCTGTATTAATTTAATTGCTATATATTTAGTTTCTACAATTATTTCTTTAAAAAAATAATTGGAGCATTCTCATAAAATAACTTACTCATAACAACTAACTTTGTTTGAATCATTTCCTTAGCAAATTCTGAAAAGTCTTCCATAATATGTGGATGAAGTGGAACAGTGGAAGAAGTGTAAAAATATTATCCTTTACATACATTTTTTTAAATTAGTTCGAAAGTTACGTTAGGGTTTTTAGGAATTAGGGAATTAGTATATTAAGGTATTATATTATTATTAAGGAATTTGACTCCTTTGTAAGTATGCTTTGCCTACTTTTGTCTGTAAGCCCGATAACTCTGCACCACCCCCTCGCAGTTACGACCACGCCCTTACGGGGCTGGGGCACCTTGGGCCTTAAGATTTCAATCACCACGATTAGCGTAATGAAAAAATGGAATTGCTTTTCAAGAACACAATCTCCTTTCCCGCATTTACCACGGTTTAGCCCAATAAGAAAGAAAATATAAATGGTGAAGAAATAAACGTTATTTTTGAACGCAAAAATATAATGTACACTTTAAATCCTGGCATTTGATGTGCATAATACAATAAATAAATTGTAGGGCTCAGTCAGTAATATGACGGAATATTGCTTCATAAACTCAACCCAATATTTTGTGCTAAAAAATAGTAATTCCAGTTTTACAAAATTTTGCACACAGATACTTTCAAAGGGATAACGGAATCCAGCGATCGCGCAGACATCTGTTTTACTTCCTAGTCAAACGGATAGGGGATATTATGCTGATATTATCAATTATGCAATTATGCATGTTCCAAACACTAACAATAAACTGACAGTATTTCTATGCTATTTTTAGACTGCCCAACTATCAACTATCAAGTCACAAGTACTATGCTAGGCTGATTAACTTAAATCAATTTTCTAATACTTAAAGATATTGCATTATATATGATATATAGATACTTTAGGATTATATCTTACCACAATAATCGCACCGAAAATCATCGAGGTTCCTCAAACAAACGTTGTTGTCCCCTTTCCTCTGAGCGTTACGGTTACTCGGTTGTTGGTGGTGGTGCTCTGGGTAAATACTGATTGTTGAAGATCGTGCCACAAAATAAAAATCATGTTGAATTGATGTTAGCTAAGCTGGTTGATTTAGTAAAACAACGGATTGCTTAGAAAAGAGATTCACTTTTTGTTAGTTATTAGTAATATTTATTATATATATATATTTAGTTTTAGTTAGTATAGTGACCGTGGGAGTAGAGCGGTGATTTTTGCGTGCATTTAATACTGATTTCATTTCGTGTAAATGGATGGCCTAACTTGTCGCTTGAATAAAGCAGAATTACAATTACAGTGACTCACATTCCTCCTCTTAGGCCCGCTGGCGGGCGTAATAATTGCAAGTGTCCCCGGTCCCAACAGTCATGTGTACAGAGTGTACACTACTTACGGAAAACATAATACTGCGATTCATTTATCCAGGCCAGTAAGATTATTCTTGAAAGGGCATGGAAGTTCGATTTGCAATGTTTTGGTATACGAATACGAATTCACATAATATACAAAATTCAGGCGGGTCAGTGAAGCTTCAGTTGCGAGTTGCGAGCGAGTTGTTGTTTGTGTGTAACTGAGTGGGAGTTTAGTGAGTGGCTGAGTACTGAGATCTGTGAGTACTGAGCACCGAATTAGTTTTTGATAATTTTTTCCTTGATGAACAACGAGGAAGGGCAGTTGCCCATAAGGAGATCGCCAAGAAAACCGAAATTTTATGATGGAGAATCGACACAGAACAAGCAAAATAAAAATGGTACTAATCACAGGCACAGTAAAACTGCGGAGAGTGAAGATACCAAAACATTGGGAGACACCCTGAACTTAACTTCCATTGCAGAACTCTCCCTTATGGTAAAATTTGAGGCAAAAATCTCGTATGTGATCTCCCTCAATGATTTCTATATCACTAAAAACAATGAAGATTGGCAACAAATGGAAATTGCTACTTATTTGAGCAGCTGTATGCCGGGAGCCTTATTTCCATTTTTGTGGGACGAAGATCAGACAAAGATTGCCATATATCGTGAAAGTTCAAATTGGCACCGTGTTCTAGTACAGATGGATCCCCAATACGGGAACGTAAATATTTATTTTATGGACAGAGGAGGCTATCTTGAAGTTTCATGGACCACCCTTTACGCTTGTCCCGAATACGGTATTGTAAAAGAAACAAACCCACTCGCTTACCATTGTACACTTCATTTATATCCAACTGGAGATACGTGGGAGCAGATTTTGAAAGAGAAGTTTAAGAATTTGCACAACACATGCGAAAATCCGGTCAAGTTGACTGTTAATGCGTATTCACTGAAGAATGGCCACCATAGTGTCACTGTGAGTACTGGACGAGCAATTGACTACAGCACAGCCCTGACGAAGCTACGTTTCGCTGAAGAGCATGAAGAAGTTAGTTCACATACCTCTTCCATTGATTTGAACTTCAAGGACACCCAGAAGTTAGAAAATAGTAACATCAACAGTAACAGAAATGAAAACGAAAACAGCTCGTGTGACAATAAAAATGAATCAAATAGCAGATTTCAAGCACTCACCTTGAAAGAACATTCGCAACGGTTGACAAAATTCAAAATTTTTAAAACCGGTTTTGGTCCTTATTGTTACTTTATTATACCAGAGGCTGATCTTTCTCGTAACGAGGACTTGAAAAAAGCACTTCAGTTGTATACAAATGACCTCACAGAAGATGACCTCGAAAACATTAGACCATCCATAGATGACGAAGTCTGCTTGGCACGTTTGGGACCTAACCAAAGTTATGAAAGAGTCCACATAGTCTGTTGGGGCATGTACAAGAAATCATTCAATGCATTACACTTGGACTCAGCTAGGCACGGTAAATATCAAACATCGAACGCCATTAAACTCCCCAACGCCCTTCACCCCAAAAAGTTTCCTTCTATTGGCTTTTGGGTTCAATGTAGTTCCAAAAATAAAACAGAAATCTTGAGTCACGACCTGGAAATATTTTACCAACATTTGCAGTCGATGAGTTTCGTTGTGGAGGACGTTAATGGCTACAGTGATGCCATTCCGACGGTGCAGCTAAGACTAGTGGATAATAATAGCTACAGAGAAAGGATATATGGTAAGAACATCATTTCTATTTTCATATTTATATGCTATACTTATACCACTTCTACGATGTGTCTTTTGGTTGGTGTCGGGATAAGGCGGCCTATGACCTTGGGTGGGGGGGGAGAGATTTAGAAAATATTTTGCTGGTTATACGGTTGAAACCCTACGCAAAAAATTTGAAACTATTTTATGTTGGTTGAAACGGTTGAACGCTATATACTATCTGTGAAAATAAAATACTTTCTATGTTTTTTAGTATAGCGTTTCATCGGTTTCAACCAGCCAGAACACTATACAGGAATTGCCGAAATGGTCATCGCATCCCGACACCAACTGTGTTTTGTGTATGAAGCTGATTTTAAAGTGACGGTCCATTTTTTTGATGAGACCGATTTGAACGATTTACATGAAAAATGTAATATGTAGCGTTAATTTGGCTATTTTAACATTTTTATGACCCTGTTGTATTCAATAATAGCGGTCAAAGTTTGCCAAAAATGAACTTATACAATATCCATTTTCTTCTTTTTTAAAGTAAAATAAATTTTCAACATTTTAAAAGCAACATTCTAGTTTTCCAAAAATATTAAATATGTAATATGTTTTCGGTCCAGTAATTGAGTAGCCTCGGAAGAGAGACTTTTTGATTTTCAGGCCAGTAAGCTAGATTCCTTTGTGTGGATTTACTCACATTGCATTGTAGTACAAAAAGCTATTGGTGGACGGCCTGCGCGATTGACGGGTTAATAACTAAAATAACGAATAAGTAATTATGTTTGCACTTAATTCCTTTATACAGACATTATGTGCAACCTGGAGACATGGCGTTACCAGCTATTGCTATGCATTGGATTTAGCACAGATGAGGATTTCATGGAGGATGACGAGGAAAACGGCGACTTCAAATTGGATTTACTGAACAGTACTAGTACTTCTTGTGACCAAGACCACCAAATACTCCAACGACATATGATAATGTTTTACAATTCGTCCAAGAAAACCGCTATAACTGACTACAAACTTGGACAATATTTAGCCGTAAAAGTACTAGATGATAGGCCTGGCAGTACAGTCAAATGGCATCGGGCAGTTGTGACACAAAATAATACTCTGAAATGTATTGATCACGGGAATGAAGAGTGGCCAATTGATGCTGGGGACAAAAATATATGTATTCGACATCTGTACAGCGAATTCTTAAGAGTTCCATGCTTACAAAATAATACAAATCACTGACGCTCTATGCCAGGGGTCGGGTTCCAATGAAATAAAACATATTATGGCGTGGCTTTAAAAGTGTATTAAGTTGAAAATACGTAGGTTGATCACTTAGTTGTTTATTACATAGATTAGATACAATATTATCCTTGGTAAAAACCATTAGATTAGAATGTAATGTAATCTGCAATTTATATTTAACATAATACATCTTTTATACGGGCCTTATACAAGCAAAAATTTACGTTTTGTATAATTTCCAATGCAACCTCTCAAAAAAATGTTTTTCCCAACTACTAACGATTCTCTATTATGCAAATCACATTTAAATGAACTTTCAAGCAATACAAAACACCAAGATAGTAAATAAGCGATGTAAGCCAATTAATGATTTATGAATAAATTCCAATGTCAAATATTTTTTAAGGAATATAATGGAATGTGATTTATTTAAATGTCAAAAGCAATTCAATACAATTTTCGTACTGGTCTCACGTTGTCTGACACAGAAAATGCAACTACTTACTACATTTTACTCCAATTTCAGTCTTTCCAATCAAATCAATAAGTCGACATGTACAGTCATAATTAATTAACTAGAGTTTTATTTTCAGTGGGATACAGTTCTGCTGAACGGTTTTTAATGTTTAAGGCCTCTACGGATTCCTAGATTCACTGGCCTGAAAATAAATAAATTGTTTAGAACCCTTAAACAATTTCAAACCGAAAAACCAAAACAATTCTAGTAGAATTCGGGCCAGTGAATCCAGGAATCCACAGAGCTAACAAACAAGCTAATCGGTTTAACCATCTTAGATTGATGCTCAAATAGCGAAACTCTCTTCTAGTAATTCCCTATGCGAGCGTTTCTGTCGCAATCGTATGGAAAGGATGGTTGATTGAGGTATATCTCTGTGGGCATTCCGGGCATTATGGTTTTCTCTATTTCATAGCACACACGTTCTTCAACTGGAACGAATTGTAGATTGTGAAGCATAATATGGTTTTTAAGCAAATTTTTTTCATCTCTTGCTGGCAACTTGTATTAACTGTAATTTGTGGCTACAAGATTCTGGTCATGCTTACAACAAACAAAACTGATTTACTTATCTGAGGACGACAAAGCAAACATTATTGAAATATTTAACACTGGACTGACCAATGCCGTTAAATTAAATGTATTAATGTATAAGATGTATAGATTATAGATAGTCAGTGAAGTTCGTCAGTTCGCCCAATCCAACTACCACCACGACCAGCAATATAAAATAAATACTGTAAATGGGGCAATTTCATTATTTGTTGGGAAAGCTAACGATAAGTATGCATTTTTAATACTGGCAGAAAAAGCAATATGGCATTAATAATAGCATTTAAGCACAGTGTAGGTATATTTCGGAAGAACTTGGCCACTGATAGTGCCAACGAAAAAGAGCAATAAAAATTTTTTGTATCGTGCCGTGCGTGCATCGCATCCTATATCGTAGCCTCTAAAATATATTTCGACCGGTATACATAAGAAATGGCGTATATTCGTTCGTTTAGAGATGGCTACAATTAACGTGCTCCTCGCCTATAAATAATATAGAAGCTGTCTGGCTTAAGTATTTATTAAAGAATGTTAGCGGCTCGATTTCTCATTCTCATCGTTGTATTGTTTGTTGCTGCCATTTGAGATGGATGTACATTACATAACATTATAGAAGAGATATATTATGTAATACATTCGCATACAAACATTTTCTTCTTTCCTGGTACATCGTACACCTAAATATGTACTTTACTTGTCGTTAGAATTTTGGACTTGGACTGACTCACTGACTGAAGTGAAATGTGTGCTCCTTGTCAAGTGTGTTTGTAATATAAATGTACTCATCGTCAGTTCACTCACTCAATCATATACTCAGTCAGCAGAAAAGTGGAGGAGGGCAGGCCTTTGTCTTACTAACAGTAGTTAGCAAGCGTAAGGAAAGAAGTGCAAATGGAATTTTCGTATCACTGGAATCAAAAGCCTTTCCCTGTTTGATATTCAATGTTGTATTTCTGCCAAAAGCTCCGGCTAAATTGGCGGTGTGGTGTGCATTCCTTGACTTGGATCGTAATAAACTACACCTATATAACAAAACAAAAGGATGTTTTAGGTAATAATTCTTTAGCAAAATTGCGTTAGATTTTCTGCTGCGTCCAGGATACGGTAGTCATCCAAGAAATGTGCGACACAACAACCTAACTCTTCTTTCCTACCGTTATCCAGTGACACAGGGCAGCAGAAACTATTGCCTGACTGGAGGTTTCCAATTCACCGAGACCAAGTCGCGAGTATGAAATTATTTTGCATTTAGAAATCTTCAACTGCTCTTCCCATGAATGGGCTTCGCAAGGCCAAAATTATGCCGAAATTCCAGCATTTTTACTTAAAAGCACAAATAGAATGTAATTTGAGAGATTTGCAATTTTTGTTATTCAAATTCTAAAATATCCATTGTATAGGTACTATGAGATTATTAAGGAAAGAACATACTATTTCTGATGCTATCATCTATATATTCAAATATTGGCATTATATGTATTATCCTTCTTTGAATATGTCCTACTACTGCATTTTGGAAATAGAGTAGATATACTTTATGACAAATATCATATTATGCCATGTTGTTTGTGCTTTCCATTCAAAGTGACAGGCAACTCATTCAAAATACTGTAAACTACATTACACTATTTATTTAGTAGGTGGTTCGCTATGCATTAGTTTGATATTGAACCAAGTTTTGAGCTCGGACTGCACGCCTGTCCATAGTTAAACAAGTAACGGTACACAAGAGTAATTAAAATTGTCACCCAGTAGGGCTCCCTTGCTTTGGTGAAAGGAAGGGAAAGCCTAATAAACTGAATTGAAAATTGAGCTTGTGTACATATACGTATCTCTGTACATAACAAATAGCCAATAGATGTGTTTTGTGAACACTTAGGTAAATATATTCTAGCAGGCCAGGCCAACTTTTGAGTGAAATTGCTTGCCAATAATACACATTTCAGTGGTTTGCTTTGTAAGTACGTAGAATGGCATTTCTGCAGGGAAGAAAGTTTTATGTGTTGCTTGCAAGTTGCAAAAAGCCAGTATTATGGCCTGTCTGGCATGCATGACGGCATCAGCATGGTTGTGTGTTTTGCTTTCTTTCCTGAGGTACATAGTACATACTATTTTGTAAACATGTACACACACATTATACATAATGTCACGACATGAGTAAAACTGTACTAACTAACACAAACAAAGTGAGCCAAGTCAGATACTAAAACAGAAATTGAGCTAAACTAAACATTCAAAGGCCTGAAGTAAGTAAGTAAAGACAGAGCATAATAGAACCAGTACAGATGCGTTGTTTCGTAGACGAAGACAAAATGACATGACAAACCAAGCCACGCAGACTGTTGACTGACTGCTGACGATCAAGTTGCACATAACACGATTCTTTACATAAGTATAACTTATATATTAATGCTCTAGTTTACGTACGCTGCGCTGTACAATATTGTATTAGATTCACTAATAGATGTTACATTACATGTTATACACACTGATATGCAGAACAAACCGAAAATTATATTTACCATTATAAATTATCATCACAGTATCTAATTTTACCCTGTATTTCTTATAAATGCAGTTTAATAATTTATTTTTAAAAATAGGATGTTTTATACTGGACACAGAAAACTGTAATTTATTTCTCCTGCATACGAAGAATTTCCATTTATTTGTAAAATCCTTTTAACTTCTCTGAATTGCATGCTGCACACTTATGTAGGAAAAGGTTTACGATGGAATGCTCAGTTTATTCTGTGTAGCACTGTACTACAATATATGGCAGTAAAAGCAATCACGTTTCATACGGTTTTATAAGTGCTTTAGATTGGACTAGAACAACATTCATAAACCAACATGCAATGATGTGTTCTGAAGTCATTATGTATTCTAAGTCACTTGTATTGCAGAATGTATTGGGATATTTAATAACTATTTTCTGGGGTTTAGTACACTTTACTTTATTGATGCACTCTTCCTTCGTGTGGATTGGAGTGGCGTCGAAGTGAGTGCTGAGTAGAATACAATATCCTACGCATTACAGTATTTCCTTTTCTACAATTACAGGCTAGAGAATGCTAAACGTGGAAACGGAGCTAGATACATAATAGCTAAGTGAGTAGGGAATCGATTATGGTTTGAAGAAGAGTTCTTTAATAAATCTTTAAATAACTAATGTGCTAATGAGTTTTTTCGTAGCTCCCGAGGAATTAAATGGCAGCCATAAACCATAGCCAGCTTAATTTCTGCCATATGGCATCCCATCCTCTCAAGAATAAATAAAATGTTTAACAACCTTGCAAAAACGCTGAGCTGTGTGCACGTAACTCTGTATTTTCAGTATTACATATTACATTGTATTGTACTAAGATGTACATACTTCGATTTAGCGTGCTACATGAAAATTTAAGGTACCTATACTTTATGAGCAGTGTGTAGTGTACTAGAAACCAAAACACTACAAGAACGTTACAAACACTAAATAACTAAAGTGAAAGTTCAAACAGCATACATATTCTATAACTACTATAACTATTCCCTATATTCATTTAAGTATAGCTATAGTTGTCTGACGATTAGATTAGTTATCCCTATATAGGAAAGTATTGGAAATATGTACAGAGGCTGAAGACATGCAGAGGATAAGGCCAAGTTAGGGCAAACGATATGCCATGCCATATTCAGAGTCCAATTCACATGACACGAAAGAAAGAGGCGAGTGGAGTGAAAGCCAGAGTTGGGGAAATAGGCATACATAATATAAGTTTTGGATTATAAGTAAGTTTGCAATTTAGCAAACACAGGTACCTCCACACACACAATTATGTTATAGGTATATTATGGTATACCTACTCATTAATTACAATTTACAATAACATACACACTCTCTAAGTAAGAAGTATCATTCCTTTATGTAAATGCATGCAAAAAGTATCGAATATCCTTCACATAATCGTACGCTTTAGCAATTTTCGCTTTTATACTATTAGCTACTCCAATGGCATATAAAATACAATAGAAGAAAGATGGCATTGAATACAGTTCACTGTGTTCCATTCTAAACGAGCCATAATACTGTGATTTTAGGTGTAGGAAACTTTTAGTACTTTTTTATTACATAGTAATGTATATTTTTTGCTTAATTTCTACTTTTTTGAATTTAATTATACTGACGATGAAACTTGGTGTGACATAAACTCTTTATAGGCCAATTATAGGAATACATTGAAGTCATATACTATTTCACATCTCAAAAGTCCATTGTACATTAAATTTTTTCTAACTTTTCCAGTATGCATAATCAGGGTTTCGAATTTTTGGAATTTTAGTAGATTCCTACGTAGTGATTACACGTAAGTTTATAATTAATGGAGAAAGTTGTAATAAGTTTCCATATGTTCCGCATTAATTGGTGCGCACTGTATAATATAAGTACTTCTGCTCATAAAATGTAAGACTGTGAGTTGACTTAGCTAACTCTATCCTATTTCATTAGTATTGTAGTTGCTATGCGTGCATAATCTAGTTTGTGATGCAATAGTACATATCATGGTGTAAATAGACGTAGCTTCGGAGAGACAGCCACTAGTTCCGTTTGAGCCACGAACTAGTTCAGAACAGAGCAGAACAGTTCTAAAAATTTCATTACATGTTTTTGCAAAGAGCAGAGCGTAGCATTGTGTTTTTGCTTTCACTCCAGCCAGCCAAAGCAAAGGAAAGCTAGGAAAACCAAGCCAAGACGCTTAACTTAGAGAAGTACATTGTTTAACTATACACACAACATTAGTGTTACTGTACTGTGAGTGAACAGACTTCCTTCCCTTTCTCTCCCGCAACACATTTTACTCAACTCAAATCTACTCAAACTATATGTACTACCTATCTGTACCACATACCTATACCTAAGATAAATAGAGTAGCTACTAGCTATTATAGCTACTAACAATAAGCTAAAAAAGCCAAGCAAGATAGGTTTACTCGTTTACTCTCTATGTAATACAATACAATACAGCACTTACCTTTAGTTTAGCTGTGGCTTTAGATTTCGCTATTTCACATGTCTCAACTAACAAAACAAGATCGTTTGTGACATTTTTCTCCTCTTATTTCCCTATCTGTATTTCCATTGAGACTTCTTTTCATATAGTATTTTGCGAGGTGTAAATCTTCTCCAGATATACAATAGTACAGTATAGCACATAATGTAATGTTCTACTACCTATTAGATTTACAACATTTATTTCACGTGGAATGGGAAACATCACATAATAAATGTTTGCTTGTAGCCCACAATAACAATATACAAATAGAAACTGTTGTGTTGTACATTCCCTTGAATTGAATTCGGATTGGAGTCGTTATACAGAAACGAACAGGCGTAATACATGTGTACACACTCACACTCTCAGACAGGTAGGTATTCTAGGTATCAACAGTAATAACAAATAACAACGGAAAATCCGTCTCAAGTCTTTAACAATGCTATGTATATAGTATATAGCTACAATACAAAAACCATAGCCATAAGCAAGCCACGCAAGAATAAAAATTCATATGAACAGTTACACTATTGCAACAAAATAAACGTAGCTTGGAATATTGTACTGCAAGACATGTCTGGCTATTGTCATTGTCAGTCAGTACCTGGGACCCACCAGTGAAACTTCTGATAACTATAGCGCTTCCGATTCGATGATCCAGTCCAGTCAAGTTGTTTGTAACAAAATTCTGTTTTAGTAAATAGTCGACCGCATTACATATTCATGCAACTGGCCGTTCCAGTATTTTATGCCATTGATTTCCCCGATTCCAGTAAACTGTATTACGTTCCAGTTATTTCGCATTATCACAACAACTACATTTACTCTACTGACTGATACTATAGCCAATAAAAGTGCAAATACCTTCAGCTAAAATATCTTCTCAGTACTTGTGCTAAGAGAAGTGCTAATTCAGCAGACGTGTCTACAAAGTCTACTGCGCTGCAAAAAAAGGTAACTAAATTTTAGTAAATTGCTATAATTTTGCATAAGCTAACTATTAACATAGTTTTATGTTCAAAGTAAAAAATTAATAACGGGAATTCATACTAGCATATTTATGCTTGGAATAAATAACGTTACCTATTGAAAAATGTGTATACTGGTAGTTTTAAATTCTATGTATTTAAAAAGGAAAAGAAATTAGACTCATGAGATTGTATGACAGTGTTAGACAAAAAGAAGCTAATAAATTTCATGCAAATGAAGATAGGAAAACTATAAACCAGCTTTAGCAAGCTAAAATCTATAAATGTGTAGTGGACTTTTATAGAGTGGTGTAAATTAGTCAGTTAATAAATCGATGCTGTTGCAAGAAATAACTAGTATACAGATAGTATCAAACCAGAATTTATTGCAAAAAATGTGTCGATCCTTAACAAAGCATTGCCAACATGTCTGAAGAGCAATTAAGCATTCTTACGTGCTGTAGGTAATTATAATTGTAGTGCATGACATTATTATCACATTCCATTATCTCCATTATTAATCCTATGACAAAACTCGTTTAATTGTGCTGCGTACTTATGCACAGCGACTAATTTATGAATACACTTCCTACATTTTTATGTATTTCACTTATGTAATCTGGTTTGTTTTGCGATTAGTGTGCAGTCAAGATTGATAGCATGTGGAAATATTGAATACTAAAATAGAAAGGATATAAGTGTTTCTTTTTTTACATTTGCTTAGCTGAACTGAATGAACTGGACTTTGTGCCAATGCCAAAGTAGAAGTCTCAGTTACAGAGTTAGCTTGAGGCTCGGTTGAGTTGTTTTGGCATTCATTGAATTGGCCTGCCCTGCCACTTTCTTACACACATAGTTCACGGTTCTGATTTCTTAAGGAAAGCTAGACTGAGTGCCTTTGATTTTCTTGACTTTTACTTCACTTTCACTGCCTTGCCTTTCCTGTTTCAATATAATCGTTTTTGACGTTTCTCCTATTTTCTCTTTTGGCACTTGTCTAATATAGATAGGCTCTAGCACAAATGTTCCAGCAGGGAAATGTCCCAATGGATTAGTATTAGATGTATAGTACTACACATTATTTATGTACAGGATAGGTCACAAACATTTCCTATCTCTGATTCAAAAATCACAATGAGCCCTCCTACATCCACAAATAATCTTATTGCAAATGTATGTACAGTGAAAATTTTCCATCACAATTGCTTACGATATAATGAATGAATTAGCTAGCTTACTGAAAGTAAACAAAAGCTAATTTTTTAATTTCCCTAATACAGTATTTCATAGTGAGACATTCATTTTGACAAGTAAGCCGTCCTCCTTTCATCATTGTCACATTCTTGATGTTGCCAACAATCTTTATCATAATAAAAAGTGTTATGCAACAGACCACTATGAAAACGAGTTTTCACTGGAAGACTGAATGAAAAACTCACTATAATGTTGTAGGGGACAAAGCACACCTTTTAAAATTTTAATTCTTAGTAATTACGAAAAATAGGCAAAATTTAACAATGCTGAGCACAGTTAAACTCCAATCGTTTTTGGCGTTTGGAAGGTCAATTTGCAATGTATTGTCTCCAAAGTGGCTAATCAGTATTTTTCCAGCATATATAAAATACGGTTAAGTATGTGCATGTTTTAAAATTTGCAAATTGTTATGAACTACCCTGCACATGTATGCATGTAGGTACATAAATCTATGTTTGACAAACGTTTGCCATTTAAGAACAAATATAGAATTACGTAAGTATATAGTCCTTTCAGCGTTACAGAAGCTTTTGGAATCTCTACATCTACTTATTTATGAATGGGTTGCTAGTATAGATTTATATGGCAACCAATAGGGATACTTACTATATCAAAATTCTTTATGATTAGATTATTTATACCCAGGAACAGGTTCATCGCATACGTGCTACTCTGTACTTATCTATAGTACATTGCAATATTGTAGTAGAACACATAATAATATTTCTTACAATCTGTTTGTTCCAACTGGAGCTAATAATATAACAAAGAATTTGTAAGCATATGTGACTAAAGCAACTTCGACCCTCCCATAGTGCCATAAAGCATGGAGCATACGCCCTTCGTATCAATCAACCACCTTACTTAAGGATAAATATAGAACTGTTCATTAAATAAGTCATTAATTAGAATATACTTATCTCAAAGCTATCTGCGACCACCTACACTTTGAACAAATTACACTTGGATTTCATTTACAGTGGCACACCTTTTATTACCTATTTAGCGTGAACATTGACTTTACAAGTCAAACACGCAATTTAGTTGTGTTTTAATTAATTTTGATTTGTCTTTACTGTAACTTAAGACTTAAGACCTACTTTAATTAAAATATGTACCATTCGATTTCAATAAACTGTAGCATACAGGTTATAGAATTTTACTGGTAAACACTTCAAGTACAGATGTACTACATTTGACGTAGAATGAGGCAAATTGTTTACATTTATTTTAACTACTTATTCGAAGTTTTATATGTATACATAAACGAAAAGTAGAGCAAGCAAACAGAAGATTAAAATCATTGGGTGAAAAAGAGTTAATAATATCTTAATAGCTCTAGCGTGCTTTCCGGGGGATGTAGAAAGTCAAATTGTAATTTGCAGATTAATAGTTTGATATAAATAACTCAGCATTCAGCAAAGTTGTTTGTGACATTATCATGACTATTCCACTTTTAACTCCATACACAAAGACGGCACTAATGGTCGACGAGGGATAAAATTCTCCCGAACAAAACAAGCTAGTCGTACACAGGCTTCTTATCTCTTTAGCTATCTTGTTACAACGAACATTACTACAATAGTGCACATTTTCTCCTTTCATTCCACAACAAAACTGTGTAATATTTGCTTATTAGTAGCTAAATACGGGCATTAGCCACAGAATTTACACAGATAGAAATAGCAATGTATTCATTTCATTTCCATCCAATTCACCGCACGAGTTCATTGAGCTTTCTCCTGTCAAATTATTTGTACAAGAGCAGAACATAGGTAGAAGGCATTCATTTTCCACGAGGGAAGGTGCGATGTGGATGTGGACTATTTTATGCTTATACATATGTAATATAACTCTTAGATACACATGAACGAGCACTATTAGTATAAGGGACTAAGCGATAAGATTATATTAGGAA
Organism: Tomocerus mixtus; assembly: GCA_034694165.1. Taxonomy (NCBI): domain Eukaryota; kingdom Metazoa; phylum Arthropoda; class Collembola; order Entomobryomorpha; family Tomoceridae; genus Tomocerus; species Tomocerus mixtus. The sequence continues at coordinate 24,224 of JAQFYC010002421.1, forward strand.
GTACATAGTATATATTTACGTACACTTTAGTAAACGAAATAACTTTCCTTTGGCTGGCTGCTTGGTCTGTCTACCACTTTCCTGCTATTTCTGGTTCTGGCCACCTTTCTAATATTTGTCTAGAATTACATAAGTGAAGTTAGTTAGTATGCATTGTATGTATAGTCACAGTCATGGAGAAAAGTAGACTGGCCTTCACTTTCCTCGCCCTTCTCTAAATGACTCTTCTCCGCTTTCTCCATCCTGTCCTCTCATGTTTTGGTCTGACTGAGCTGCAGTTTATCTTTAGAATTCTCGCCACTTAGCATTATTATAAATTTACTACGTGGTAGAAACTAGACCTGTATACAGTATACATACTCCTATTCTTACGCGCGATTGCTGGCCATTGTGTAACTATAGATAATTGTTATAATACGTCATATTACTCAATTGGATTATTACAAATATATGTTGCGAAATATTTATGTAATAAATAATAAACCTTGTGTATAAATACTTGCCGCAGCTTTCCAACAGGTATTGTTCGGTGCTATTGCTAAAAGGATACATTTCGCTTCAAATTTTCAGTACTGTGTTTTGTACCCTCTCATTTTGCACATACAGTATAGAAATTATTTTCTTAAAGCATTTGCCATATATCAAATGCATGTAATATGTATAGAAGATAGCCTGGCCCTATGATAAGGATAATGAGAATACATATATGCATAACCCAAGAAATCTAATAAAGTTTAGTGAATACATAATTGGTTTTGCACATTGTTATTGCACTATGTACTTTGCAAATGTGACTTAGGTTGGACGTGCAGAATGTGAACTTTCTGTAAATTGTATACGTATGTAGACAGGATAGAAATAACTTTATTACCCAAATAGTCTAAGGTTAATTATTTTAACATTTACAACTGACATTCTACATGGAGAAGAGAACTTCATTGCACCCAATACAAATATATACTGAAATCCAAAATTATATTATGTGTATTATTTATTTACATAAAAATTACTAAGCCAAGTATTTTCTCTGAAGGTAGAGTATTAAATAATTACATACTGATGTTCATGCAGCATGTAGCTTTCTGTTTTACAATAATATACATAAATACGTATACAAAATAAACAATCTAAAATTTATTATTTTAGTAAATAAATGAACATTTCGATTGACAGACACTGACTTACATGTTTTGCAAAGTTAGTAAATAAAATTTGTGGTGAACGCAAATACAAATACCTAAGGGAAATATCTGTATGTGAATATCCTGAACCGCAATGCAAAGCCTATTGTTTTTATGCGTGAGCGAAGCTCTGTGGTAGTCCGCAAAAGTTTTGTAACATGTCAGTGTTGTAAAACGAATTTTTAGTACATCCGGAATAACAAATGCACACAACACAAACATACACATCCAATATTCTCATTTACAAAAGTTACCTAATGTCTATCTGTACCTGGATGACTTTGATGTATGGAATCCAAATGCCTATATCCGCAGTAGGTAGGTAGGTAGGTATTTATTATTAAATGACTGTTTCTCCAGCAATCACAATCACATCAATGGGGTTATTACAA